>CAHIKZ030004155.1:1957500-1995000 GCA_903632075.3 Acanthosepion pharaonis | reverse complement strand
AATGTAGAGTTTCCATCATTGTGTAGTTAATGGTGCTTCAGAAATGTGTGGAACTTCTGGTAAACATGCTTGACAAAATTGTTAATGACATCAACGTAATAATCAATATGAACATGATTGCTTAACTTACAGTCAGGGCCAGTGTGTACTACTTTATGACCCTTACTATCAACATTTACTTTTTTTCTATCTATATTTATGTACATTAAAAATTAAACTAAGCACAACTGACTATTAAAGCATAAAAAATTTTCACAGATTTTAACATCATTCTGGGATTTTTTCATTCAAATCCGTGAATTTCTTTTGCATATTCAAAAGAACACTACATAAAATTCACTAATTTTTATTCATAATGTTGAATGTGCTAAAATTATTTAACTTTTTAACAGGAAAAATCTCAAGTTGATGTTAAAAATTACTGCAAAACATTGTTGATTTATTTAAGGTGAAATAATCCATTATGACATATCTCTAATTCTTATTTAGATACATTGTATTAATTTTCAATTTTTCTTGTTGAATTGCTCACTTATATTGCATATGATCCACTATTTGTACATGATTAGGTTACAATAAAATGTGCATTTTATATGAAAACTACATTATAAAAATTGAGGTTTAGTAGAGTGGGGGCGTATCATAGATTTGATGTGTGTGGGGGGGGGTCTCAAGACCCTTGCACCAGTGCTGATTACAGTCACTGAGAAAGGACAAAAAGTGTAATATGCTGCAATCATACAACTAAAGTGTGGGAACCAGGAAATTGTTGAAAGTAAGCTTTTGGTGATAGCACAATTCAATCTTGTAAAATTGAAGACAAAGATTCCTTGTAAGCTTTGAGAGTGAGCAATGAACAGTCAAAGAAAGGGAGATACTATCATATTGAAGTCTAACAAGAGCTGCTAGAGCATTCCTTAAAAAGAAGGTGATGGTGAAAGTTAAATTTGCATAAGGTATTCATATATACTGTTGAGAGAAGGTAGAATGTGGAGCAATAGAATTGATGGTGGTAATTCAGGTCCAGCCAGTGTTGGGCTTTTGAGAATTGAATAGTTGCACAGCATGTCACCCAGGGAAAGAGAGACACTACAGATATATTGCAGACAGAACTTGTGAGGGTGGAGACAAAAGACAGGGTCTTTGACAACTGTTGATTTGAAATCAGCCTATCTACAGCTTTGTACAATTGAGAATCTGTAGAAATACCAACGGATGATTTAAAGGGAGAAGCCATATTGTTTAAATAGGCTGAGATTTTAAATATATTCTACACCCAAAATGATGGCGAACATCTTCATACTATATTGGTAAAGGTGGATAGAATGAAAATGGCCACTAACTTCAACATAGATGATACCATTTGTTTTAATCAAATCACCCCAAACAAGGTGATAATGTCATGATGATACAAGGAGCTACTTTTTAGAAGGAACCAGAAATAAATCCTAAACAGGCAACAAGAGATAAACTTCTATTCCTGTTCAAAAGACTGGGATGGAGTGTGAACTGGATGATAGGTCAATCAAACAGAAGTGACAACAGCTGAGGTAATAGATCATTTAAAGAAATTTGGGTGAAATGTAAAAATGCTGGAAGCATTTGAAGAAAGATTAGCTTTGAGGTTGATATTGAAGGAAGACAAGGTAGGCAAGCTGGTTTTTCAAAGTGGAAATAAATAAAATCCCAGAATTGAAAGATAATCCATGTATTTGAGAACTGTTCTCCATATGCTGAACATTGTTTGCTTATTGCTGATTCCATATAATTATTTTAAGAGAAAAGAATGAGTTGAGAAGATAAAATAGGAGAAAAAAGTGTTGTTATGAGAGTTATTGTCAAGAGAATAAGTGAGGAAGATCCCATGAGAAAGGGAGAAAGAGAGTTGGTATGTGCTTAAAGCAGGAAAAAATGTCATACGGTTGGATACTCATAGTATGGAAGCAGGCATTGTTTTTGAGATTGTGATTTGATGGCAGACATAGAAAGAAATGTGTAGAAACTCTCAGACAACTTAGTAAAAGAAAGCAGGAAGAAAGCACTAACCTTCAATTGTAAGGAATACAAGATATATGGTTGTTAGCAATAGGAACAGCTCAAGAAGTGAGTTCTGAATTCTGACCTGATCTCTGATTTAATGAATTATATTAATCATTAATTGTGTGTTCGATCCCTGGACCAATTACTATAGTCTCAGACTCAATAGAAACAAAGCAAGCAGTAACTGAGCAGAAATAAGAACAAGACAAAATATCCCACATCCTGAAGGCGGGCACATATGAAGAAGGCGACAATGAGAATAAAGATGATATCAGTGAGGTTAACATGACCAAACTGGATACCATTTTGAAGGACATCATTTTTAACTTTAAGTTAGGAATTTCATGATGTCAAAATCTGCATTGATTTGACAACATTTGCTATTGCTTTGGATAGTTAATATCAGAGATGATTATTATGCAATGTTTGGTAATCCTAGGAGTGTTAATTACTGAATTTAATCTAAAGCTGCATATGACATTTATGTCTTCAGAGAATAAGGTGGATCCTCTTCCAGGATGCTGAAAACCTGGTTTGTGATATCAGATCACTCAGGTAGTAGAGTGATTGTGGATTGTTGTTTAGGATATTTGTGACTTAAAATTGCATTCCTCATTTAAAAGTTTCATGGGATTCTGTTTTTTGGTCAGGAATGTTGATGTAGCTAAAGAAACTGCTTCACTGATGGTTGGGACTTGTAGGTTTCAGTCAACTGACACCAAGCCAAATTTGCATGAGAATATTAGAAATTCATATGTAAAATTTCTTAAAGTTTTACATATTGGTTCATTACATTTTTATCTAAGAATTCTTACAATTTTGTGTATGGACTCTTACATTTTTATCTAAGAATTCTTACATTTTTACATAAGAATTCTTACAGTTTAATTTAAGAATTCATATAGTCTTATATATGTTCTCTTACATTTTAGATAAAATATTCTTACAGTTTTATATAAAGACTCTTACATTTTTAAATATGAATTCTTAGTTTTATATATACAACTGAAAATATTGCCTGTGAATGTGACATATCAGCAAAGTTTGTATCTTTCAATGATTGACCCAGAAAAGTAGCTATATCAATGGAGAATAGGTTAGAGACCACAGTTGAAATTACTGGGGTGTTGAAAAGAATATTTTTGAATTGAGGACCAGTTGACGAGATACTAATTTATTTGTTTAGAATAATTGAAATAGATGGTTTAAAACTGCATGTACATCAAGCTGTAATGGAATTATAGAAAGACACCACTGAGCAGCCAATTCTATGAACCAAAGGGTGTATCTCTGATCAATTGAGTCTGTATTTTGATTCAATATATCACCTAGATCAGGACCGACAGAGAACACATTGCCTCAGGAAGCAGTATTTAATTATGAATAGAGAAATCCATGCACAGTACTGATGGTAAATGGCAAGTGACGGAAAGATCTTCATTGTCCAGGTTGGGAATGAGTTCTGAATATAGTCTGCAAATGTGTGTTGTACATATTAATGTACATCTTTTTGATAAAGAGTGTCAACAATTCCTTCTCATAGTAATAGCTCAGTTGATGGTGTGGCTAGTCATTTACTTGATATTTGCGTGATTGTCGATTGATCAGGTGATGTGGTAGCAAAAAGAAAATGAGGCAAGTAATGTAATCCTAAAAAGATTAGCAAGAAAGTGACATCTACCTGAATGAAGTAACCACTATGACAGATTTTTAATAGTTAAGCTAGCTTAGTAAATTATAAATAGTTGAAAATACTTCTGTTAACTTCTTTATTAACTTCACTCTGCTTGTTTAGGGGTGCAGTGTTTTGAAATTGGTAATGAAATGATTGATGAATACTCATAAGAGAGATTGCAGAAGAGGACCTCTTTGTAACAACAATATATATATATATATATATATATATATATATATATATATATATATATATATACAGTGTATCACAAAAAGTGAGTACACCCCTCACATTTCTTCAAATATTTAAGTATATCTCTTCATGGGACAACACTGACAAAATGACACTTTGACACAATGAAAAGTAGCCTGTCTGCAGCATATATAACAGAGTTAATTTATTTTTCCCTCAAAATAACTCAAAAAATATAGCCATTAAAAAGCTAAATCCCTGGCAACAAAAGTGTGTACACCCTTTAGGAAAAGTTGTCAATATTAACATACAACATGTCAACTGTCAATATTTTGTGTGGCCACCATCATTATCCAAAACTGCCTTTACTCTCCTGGGCATGGAGTTTACCAGAGCTTCACAGGTAGTCACTGAATGCTCTTCCACTCCTCAATGACGACGCTATGGAGCTGGCGGATATTTGAGACTCTGTGCACCTCCACCTTCTGCTTGAGGATGGCCCAAAGATGTTCTATTGGGTTCAAGTCTGGAGACATTCTTGACCGGTCCATCACCTTTACCCTCAGCCTCTTCAGTAAAGCAGTGGTTGTCTTGGATGTGTGTTTGGGGTCATTATCATACTGGAACACTGCTCTGCGACCAAGTTTCTGGAGGGAGGGGATCATGCTCTGCTGCAGTATTTCACAGTACATGTTGGAGTTCATGTTTCCCTCAATGAAATGTAACTCTCCAATACCTGCAGCACTCATACAGCCCCAGACCATGACATTCCCACCACCATGCTTGACTGTAGGCATGACACACTTATCTTTGTACTCCTCATCTGGTCGCCGCCACACATGCTTAAGGCCATCAGAACCAAACAAATTAAATTTCGTCTCATCAGACCATAGGACATGGTTCCAGTAATCTATGGGCTTTGTTGACATGTCTTCAGCAAACTGTTTGCAGGCTTTCTTGTGTATTGCCTTCAGAAGAGGCTTCCTCCTGTGGTGACAGCCATGCACACCAATTTGATGTAGTGTGCAGCATATGGTCTGAACACTAACAGGCTGAATCCCAATCTCTTTAATCCCTGCAGCAATGCTAACAGCACTCCTATACTGATCTTTCAAAGAAAGCATCTGGATGTGACGCTCAGCACGTGCGCTCAGCTTCTTTGGACAACCTACCCGAGGCCTGTTCTGAGTGGACCCTGCTCTTTTAAAATGCTGGATGATCTTAGCCACTGTGCTGCAGCTCAGTTTCAGGGTGTTGGCAATCTTCTTGTAGCCTTGGCCATCTTTATGTAGTGCAACAATACGTTTTTTAAGATCCTCAGAGAGTTCTTTGCCATGTGGTGCCATGTTGGAACTTTCAGTGACCGGTAAGAGAGAGTGTTAGAGTTGCACTACAAATTTGAATACACCTGCTCCCCATGAACACATAGGCATAGTTACACTAATGAGTCACATGACATTTTGGAGGGAAAATGAAAAGCAGTACTCAATTTAGACATTTAGGGGTGTAGTTTCTTAGGGGTGTACTCACTTTTGTTGCCAAGGATTTAGCTTTTAATGGCTATATTTTGAGTTATTTTGAGGGGAAAAGAAATTAACTCTGTTATATATGCTGATGACAGACTACTTTTCATTGTGTCAAAAGGTAATTTTTTCAGTGCTGTCCCATGAAGAGATATACTTAAATATTTGAAGAAATGTGAGGGGTGTACTCACTTTTGTGATACACTATATATATATATATATATATATATATATATATATATATACACACACATATATATATATATATATATATATGAATGGCCTGAAAATTGTGTTTTGCATGAAACAGACTGTTGCCTCTAGGTATTAACTTCAAATTACACTTTTATATCTACATATGTTCTATCCCAGATATCCCATAAATATAGCATATTTTAAAGCAATATTTATATATTGTTTAGTGTACTGAAATTGTTTTCCTTTCATTTGGGCCCCCTGAACTGAGTAACATTTTTGCATCTTCAAAATCTCAGTTGGCCACTTGTCTATTGTTTGTGTGCTCTTGCTTAGTGACCCACTCAAGGAAGTATACACACAGTCAACTACAAAATTATTCATATAATTACCCATTTTGAATATTTTATCCATTTCTCAGAATCTAAAAGCCCATATGATGCCATGTGTTTTGTGTTAGTAAGCACAATAAAGGGAATATAAAACTCTATTTTCAGAACAATAGGTTAAATACAACAAATTTGACAGGCGAACTATGCGAAATTTTATGAAAAGACAAAATTATTCTTACAGTATGAAAAATAGAAAAAATTGAAAACTTTTCACAGTATTAATAATCAATATCATGGCTTCTTATCTTTATAACTTGCTGCAATCATTTTCTAAAGTTTTTGATGAGATTTGAACAAGTCTTTTCTGTGATATTCTTCCATTCTTCAATGGTTACATGTTCTAATTCCTGAATGTTTTTTGGTGAACGGCATTTTATTTGAACTTTCAATTCTTCCTATAGATTTTCAATAGGATTCAAGTCAGGACTCATTGAAGGCTATGACAGAATTGTAATCTTCTTTTTCTGAAGCCATGCAGTCACTGATTTAGATGTATGTTTGGGATCATTATCTTACTGGAAAGTAAATTGCCAACCTAGATGAAGATTTTGTGGTGATAGTTGTCGATTTTCATCCAGAATTTTGATATAGTCTGCAGCTTTCATTCTTTCTCTTATTGCAAATAATTATCCAGTCCCCCTTGAGCTAAAACAACCCCAAAACATCATCAAACTGCCTTCATGTTTTAATGTTGCCAACGTGTTCTTTGGGAGGAATGCCTCACCTTTCTCGTGCCAAATCTTCTGTCTATCATTATGTCCAAAAAGCTCAATTTTTGTTTCATCACTCCATAGTTCTTGTTCTCAAAAGCAATTTTCTTTGTCCAAGAACGTTTTGGCAAAATTAAATTAAGCAACGATGTGACATAGTTTGTGAAGAGGGGTTCATTTTGGTCAGTTTCCATACAACCAATTTCTATGTAAACCACATTGTATTGTGCAAGTACTTATGCTGATATACATTGTATCTAAACTTTTGGCGATGTCTTTCAAAACAACTCTTGGCTTTATATTAACCTTGTGACACAATTTTTGTGCAGTTCTTGGTTTTCTTCCACACCCAGGCAAATTCTATGTCATGCCAAACAGTTTAAACTTCTTTATAATGGACTGTGCCATTGATATAGAGATAGCTAACTGGTTTGAAATAGTGCTGTAACTATTTCCTGACTTGTGGAAGTTAATAATTCTCTGTCTCAAGTTAATGCTAAACTTCTTTGTCTTCCCTCATCATGTTGTTAACATAAGAATAACAATGATGACACTCTATGCATGACATGATGTTCTTTGCTGGAGTTATCACAAATATTCTATTGAATAAATAGTCTACATGGCTTCATTGATAAAATAATTATGTAAATTACTTACATGAATCAATCAATTGAAAATAATATTTTCTACTCTGCAAATAATTTTGCATAAGATACTTGTCAAATTTGTTGTATTAAACCTATTGTTCTGAAAATATAGTTTTGTATTCCTTTTTTGTGCTTATTACAATATAAAAAAAAATGGCATCATACAGGCATTAGATTCTGAGAAATGAATAAAAATATTCAAAATTTTTGGGTGTATGAATAATTTTGTTGTTGACTGTATACAGGACAGATTTATTTTCTTTTTAACTGCAGAATAGAAAAATTGTATTTGCTTTCATCCAATATAGATACAATGATTGTATTTGCCTAATCTGTGAAACAGTATATAAATACAGTGTGCCCAGGTTTCTACTTTGTATACAAATACTGTATTTGGTCAGACTTTTAATTTGGATACAATGATTGTATTTGCCCAGTAATCTAAATACAGATACAATGATTGTATTTGCCCATTAATCTAAATACAGATACAATGATAATATTTGCCCAGTAATCTAAATACAAATACAATGATTGTATTTGCTCAGTCTTTCAATCTGGATACAATGTATCTTTTTGCCCAGTCTTATAATTGGAAGATTGAATTTCCCCAAACTTCCAAGCTTTTACCTGTTTTGGAAGTCAGTACCTGACATTTATCTTAATCTGAGCTTCCAAATTGACTACAGCTGATGGAAGGAACCACAGTCACATTGACAGATCAAAGTTATTTACATCTTCTTAGGACATACATAAAGCAAATTAGATTGACAAACATCTTAGACTATAATTTTCTGTTACCATCAGGTGAATTAATGCTGTTATTTTCACCATTTACTTTGTTTGTAATTTTTGTGTAATGATTCATCCCTATAATCCCGTGTTCGATATTTAGAAATCAGAAAATGTCAAGCGATGTCCTGTTTTTTGTATCAATGACATTTCCATTAGGGAAATAATTTTTCTGAAATTGTTTTTTACCTTCCAAGCTACATGAAATAAATCATTCATTTACTTGTGTTATCAACAAAGTATCTTGACAAATACCTTGAAAGCTATATTTAGTTCCTATTCTTAATTAAATACTTTTTTGCAACATTAGCAAATAAACACATTTTCTAAAGATTCTCACAGAGTGGAAAAAAATTGTCATTAGCATATTAAAACTATATAGTCTTTTTGATATTTTTGTATATCTAAATTGGTTTGGTACATGTGACTTATGTTACAGAATGTAAAGACCAGAGCCAGAATAATCAGCATTTTGTCAGAGTACCTTGTGGATGTGGTATTCTGACAGTGATGGCTTGCCTTTGGGTTTGGTATATGTTCAAAATGGTGCCAATTCAACAGAGAATCACAAGAATTCTGAGTTAACGTATGACATGCATTCCCATGACATCATTCCTCCCACTGCCTCTTAGAATCCAAGCTACCACCATTCTCTCCTAATAAAATGAATGTGAAAAAGAAATGGTGCTTTTCATTGAAACCATTTTATGTAGTATCATGGATACCCAGATGACACAGAACACAACACTTAATTGACAGCAAAATGATCAAATTTATAATCTAAATTGTTTGGCCATTTAAATTACATTTATTGTAAAATATATTTAATTTATATACAGAAGAAATTGGAAAAAATGATATCAAAGGGTCAGTTTATAATCTTTTCCTGTTATCCAGGGTTTCTTGTTAGACAGAAAAGAATAGTAGATGTCCATTTCAATTTAATTCAAATTTTATGTGTGTATGTTTACATGTCTATTTTAATTCAATGTCAGACCTAAAAATATTTCTGCAAAATTATTGGCACAGTGGAGTAATAGATAGTGGATCAGATTGAGGAATTGGAGAGTCAAGTTTGAATTCTAGTCAAATCCATTACATTCACTTACATGCTAATACCCTTGGAAAAGGTATGAATCCTCTTTTTCTCCCCCCCCCCCAGCTATGGGTAAATAGCAGGACAGACTGTGTTCTATAGCCTTGGATGGCAACTGGTCTACTGCAGAAAGAAATGGCAACCTAATGCAGGAAAAAATCTGCTTCATCAGTCATGTATCGAAAGATACATGATTGTCTAAGCATGTATTACACATGGCACATAACTGATTTTAAATAGCTTTAAAAACAAATTCTATTTATTAAGAAATAATTTCCGAAAAATAGATTCAGAAAATTATGAGCAGAATCTTATAATTTTCTGATGTTCAGAGTTTAAAAAAGTAACATTTTTTTGTTTTTACTAATCTCCAAAATTATGATTTTATTGCTCAGTTCAGGGTTGTCTATACTGAATGGAAGAGGAATATATTATTCCAATGTTTTATTTCAAACTTATTCAAATTCTTTTTATATGTACACTACAAGCAAAATGTTTGTGGCCACCCTGCATTTCTTTAAAAACACCTTAAAATGAGACATCTTTGTATTTTTTTTTTTCAAGTAAAAGATAAAATTTCATTAACTGCACTGTATTTGCTTTCATTTTGACAAAAATAAGTGCTTAACTATAAAAAATGATCATACAACAGCATCATATTTTGTTTTTGTCAGTAAAACCACCACCTGCCTTAATTACTGCTTTACAAATTCTTGGCATTCTTTCAAACAGTTTTTCAAAAAAAAAAAGTAGGCATTCTTAAAGCACTGAGAAAGCTCACTCTCACACTTTGGGTATTCTCTTCAAACTCTCCTATCCAATTCACCCCACACTAATTCAATGGGAAAGAGGTTAGGGGACTGAGGATGCTAAATAATAATTTCCTAAATGTTCATCTTTTTTTTGACTTGAGGTCATTTTAACATAATTTAGAAGAGTATTTGGGATTGTTGTCTTCTGGAAATGTGAAGATTTTCCAATTATGTGCAAATTGGATGGTATAGCAGGTTTTTACAAAATCAAATGATACTGTTTTTTTGTTTTTTTTTCATGATTCTCTGAACCTGAGTCAAATCTCCAGCCCTTTTGGTAATTGCAAAAGTCTACTGAGGGGTTAATGGTGAAAACAAAATGTTTCTCATACAAGATATTCATAATTTAACAAAATGTATTGTGCAGACAAATCCAAATTTGAACCTTTTGGCAATAAATGAATCCTGGATAAAGACTGAAAAATAAAAGCAAATATTTGAAAAAAAAAAAAAAGAATATCTCATTTTAAGGTGTTTTTATAAAGAAATTCAGGGTATACCCAAACTTTTTACCTATGTGTACATTAAATGGCACTTTCATTCAAACAGTTTATAATGCATAGTGAATCAACTCTTCTTTCATGATAATGTTGTGAAATTTGGCAAAAATTCTGTGTGTCTTAATCGATTTTGATATCATGTCAGTCCCAAAAATAAATCTCTAGTATATGTCTCACCTCAGATCATACAGAATAGACTTTGCACCTAGACTTTGCACCTTTGCATCAAAGAAGCCCCATTCAGTGCTGGCCTTACAGATGACCTCCTGGTCGACAAGTGTAGAACCATATGATTGGCCAAGGTTTCAGGGGTAGGAAAAAGCTGCATTACAGATAGATACATAAATGCTGACTTGAGAGGCAGTCTCTCTCAGACACCTCAGAAGGTAAGGTTTATATTACAGATGATAGTCCAGAGCTCTGTGTACTTATACAGACCAACAGTTATTGACATAGTCAAGTGTTTACTATGATGTTAAATGTGAGGGATTTAATCTCATGTTTTCATTAAACTACACAAGATATCATTACAAGGTGAAATTAATGCCTTTCAACATGGCATCCAATTTGGTTACATTAACATGATTACTATCATATTTTCTTTACCCTCTTGCTGTATCTGTCAGCTGTCTCAAAAACAATGTCTGATGTCATACTATCAGTGTCCTAACATGTGTACATCCATATTATGTAACTTTTTTCTGATTTAGTCACTCCTAGGTATAATGATAAACTACATCCAATAGCAAGGCCTCTGATCAGGATATTAGAGATTTTAAGGAGCATCGAACCCAGGTCCACCCTGATGTTGGGTGGTAGCACCTGTTAGTATCCCAGCTATGGGCAAACAGTGAGCCCTCAAACAAAACACTAAAGTATAAAAATACTTTTTATAGTAAAAATACGAGCAATACATTTTTACATAAAAATGGATCGACAATACATATTTATAGTAAGATTACCAACAATATATTTTTAAAGCAAAATGACCAACAATACATTTTATCTGTAGTTCAAAATTACATACAAAATATATTTAGTTGCAGCCATAAAACTGTTCAAATTATTTAGATTTTGACATTAAATAACCCTTAGAGATGTTGATATACAGCTAAACAAAATCAACCCAAATATATTAAGATATACCAAAAATATATTTTATAGTAGAATTACCAACAACACATTTTATAGCAAAATGACCAACAATACATTTTATCTGTAGTTGAACTGATTGAGTTCAACATATATTTTGTTGAAGGTATACAATTGAGTTTAACATATATTTTGTTGAAGGTATACAATTGAGTTCAACATATATTTTGTTGAAGGTATACAATTCAGTTCAACATATATTTTGTTGAAGGTATACAATTGAGTTCAACATATATTTTGTTGAAGGTATACAATTGAGTTCAACATATATTTTGTTGAAGGTATACAATTCAGTACAATTTTTGAGTTCAACATATATTTTGTTGAAGGTATACAATTGAGTTCAACATATATTTTGTTGAAGGTATACAATTGAGTTCAACATATATTTTGTTGAAGGTATACAATTGAGTTCAACATATATTTTGTTGAAGGTATACAATTCAGTTCAACATATATTTTGTGGAAGGTATACAATTGAGTTCAACATATATTTTGTGGAAGGTATACATTTGAGTTCAACATATATTTTGTGGAAGGTATACAATTGAGTTCAAAATATATTTTGTGGAAGGTATACAATTGAGTTCAAAATATATTTTGTGGAAGGTATACAATTGAGTTCAAAATATATTTTGTGGAAGGTATACAATTGAGTTCAACATATATTTTCTTGAAGCCATAAAAAGTGTTCAAAATATTGAAATTTCAACATTAATTAACCTGTAGAGATTGATATGATGCCAAACAAAGTCAACAAATCAACCTAATTTAGGCACATACCAGATCTCTCTTCTTGGATCTTCCTCGCTCATCCTTTCAACAATAACTCTCATCATAGCAATTCTGCTTTCTCCAATTTTATCTTCTCAACTCATTCTTTTATCTATTCTCTTAAAATAATTATATGCAATCAGCAATAAGCAAACAGTGTTCAGCATATGGAGAACAGTTCTCAAATACATGGATTATCTTTCAATTCTGGGATTTTATTTCCACTTTGAAAAACCAGCTTGCCCACCTTGTCTTCCTTCAATATCAACCTCAAAGCTAATCTTTCTTCAAATGCTTCCAGCATTTTTACATTTCACCCAAATTTCTTTAAATGATCTATTACCTGTTGTCACTTCTGTTTGATTGACCTATCATCCAGTTCACACTCCATCCCAGTCTTTTGAACAGGAATAGAAGTTTATCTCTTGTTTTCTGGTTAGGATTTATTTCTGGTTCCTTCTAAAATTTTCATTCTCCTAAGTAGCTCCTTGTATCATCATGACATTATCACCTTGTTTGGGGTGATTTGATTAAAACAAATGGTATCATCTATGTTGAAGTTAGTGGCCATTTTCATTCTATCCACCTTTACCAATATAGTATGAAGATGTTCGCCATCATTTTGGGTGTAGAATATATTTAAAATCTCAGCCTATTTAAACAATATGGCTTCTCCCTTTAAATCATCCGTTGGTATTTCTACAGTTTCTCAACTGTACAAAGCTGTAGATAGGCTGATTTCAAATCAACAGTTGTCAAAGACCCTATCATTTGTCTCCACCTTCACAGGATCTGTTTGCAAGACATTTGTGGGGTCTCTCTTCATCTGAGTGACATGCTGTGTATTCAGTTCTCAAAAGCCCAACACTAGCTGGATCTTACAATACCTGTTGCTATACTATAACTAATCTACAATAAAACTCTTTTTTCTCTTCTTTAGACACATACTAGCTTTCTCTCTCTCTCTCACTGGATCTTCCTCATTCATCCTCTTGACATAGCATCCAACTATATATATATATATATATATATATATATATATATTAGGCTTTGCAAAACTGTTACACACTGCTGTTTTAGTTTTGATGCCCAAATAGATGTTGTTCTGGGTGTCATAAGACAAATATTGTTATTGAATAATTTATTATGTGCTTACAGAATACTATTAATCAATATTTCCACCCTCCGAAGTGAGTATGAGGTTCAGGCATGGTTGGAAGGCAGCACACACTTTACAGATGTAGTCTTTCCTCATCCAGGCCCATGTGCGGTTAATGGAGGACTTCAGCTCTTTGACATTGCTATGGCAAACTTTTCAAGCCTTGCTCTCAATATGCTGTAATCCAGAGGGTTGAGGTCAGGCAACTGTGGTGGCTTGAAGTTCTTCACCCAGAAATTCATGTTTGATCCCCAACTAATCTTGCACGACTTTTGCTGTGTGTGCTGGGGCACTGTCCTGTTGAAAAAACATTCTTGGATATTTTTCTCACCCAAGGCAGGACTTTTGTGGCCAAGATAACTCTTTCATCACCTGCAGTTAACCTGTAGCCAGTTTCAAACCATGTAGGTGGCATCTTCTGCCCATCTGAGGCCACTATGCCAAGCATCATCACTGAGCCAAGGTGCTTGGTCATAGACACATAGCAGACTTCAGAGATGTCCTGGCCAAAACGCGATCATTTAGCCTTCACCATTCCTCAATCTATCTGCAGCTCTGTGTATATATATATATATATATATATATATATATATATATATAAATTTAATCCATCCTAAAATAAATTAAATATTAATTGCATGAAAAAAATCAATAACCTCATTTGCTCACTTTCTTTTGTTAGACATAAAATTATGTCACTTAGCATCCTCCATAATTTACACAGAATTTTCAGTTATCCTGATGAATATTTAACATCACTTAAATTTTTGAATTTTTACAAACTAACAATATTTTTACTTTAGTTTATAAATACTTGTGGCAAAATAAAATCCTTACATTTGACTAGATAAAGTCCATCAGAGGACAAAACTCATAGGCTAAGATAAATTTTCCTTTTGTCTTTATTCATATATTTATATATTAGCATTGCACACCAAGCAAGGTAACAAAGCCACTAAGATGCAAGGGGTTACTGAGTGTGAAAGGATATAAGAGAAACATTATTAAGGCACGAGAATAATAAAAGAACAGAAATTAAGAAAATATAAGATAAGAAATAATATTTCATTCAAATTTATGGGGAAGCAAGAAGCTGGAAGAGAGTTCCAAAAGCAAGAAATGTGAGAAAAAGAACTGTTAGCATAGAACTTAGTTAAATCTTGCCATTTCAAGTTTAAAATTATGAGACCTTGCTGCTAATCTAGTATGGAACTTAAGTATCATAGAGGTAAGTTCATCAGAATAATTACCATAAATGTATTTATAGAAAAGGCACAGGAAGCTACATTATGTTGGTGTATATATATATATATATATATATATATATATATATATATATATATATATACACACACACTTAAAATTAGGAGATCAGTTGAATCCACTACTGTTTCGTGGTCTGATTCAACTTTGGCCATTAATCTTATATATATATATATATATATATATATATATATATATACACACACACACAAATGAGATAGAGAACAGATAAAACAAAAATTTGTTTCACAAAAAGAAAACCTCTTGACTTGGGTATTTCTAAAAAAAAAGACTTGAATGATTGTTTTGAATTTTTTATGTCGTGGTCTAAATAAAAAAAAGAAAGATATTCCAATTTAACTAAACTAGTATAATTGATAGAATCCTTGAATACAGTATAAAATAACAGATTTAGTAACACTTTTTATTAATTTTTCTTTTTACTTTTTTTTATTTAGTTGAATGGCAAATCTGGTACTGGGTGGGATGGTAAAGGATTCAAAAGTAAAAAAGAAAAATATTTCAATCTTGCTAAACTAATAGAATTGATGGAATCCTTGAAGACTGTATAAAATAACACATTTGGTTAATATTTTGTTTAATTTCATGTTTTTCTTTCTTATATTTCTTATTCTCATTTTTTTTCTTTGTGTTTTTTGAGTTGCTTAAGCCACACTGTCATTAGTCATGGAATTACTTCAGATCTAGTCAAATTCAAATACAGTTGTTTATAAACAAGTGGCTTCTGAAGAAGAAATTGTCTACTTCTCAAAGTGAGTGTTCCAATCTCTGCAGGATTTCAAATTATTTATATGAATAATAAGAGTTTATATGGTTACAGATGGGTCAAAGTTAATAGTGACAAACAGGATAGTTGTTCTATCATTTCATTTCAATCATGTAAATGCTTGCTTCTCCCATATGAATAGCCAACATATTGGACAAAAGACATTTTCTCTGTGATAACAAAGACAAAAAGCAAACAAAAGCGATTTTAGCAAAGTGAATTTCAGCCTGACAACAGGAAGACTGGTATTATTTCTTTAAACTAATCCATTGTATTTAAAATTTAGTGACCAATGAACCCAGGACTGACTGAAGCAAATGAATAACCGACTTAGAAACATTAGTGGATCAACTTAATCAGTTTTGTTAAATTGATTAAATTAAAAGTTATAATTGGATTTTGATTAAATTATGATATCAATTAATTGTTACTGTTTGTAATTTTATTGTGCAATTATCTTCTTTAATCAGTTGGGAAGTAGATTAGTTTGTAACAATGCTTTTTATAGAAACGGTTATAAGGGAGATAATTCATGGTGGCTTGAATTCAGCCATTGCAAAAACTTGGTGAACCATAGATAAAAGGAGAAATAACAGTATTAAATACTCTACAGATAATTCTATAAACAAAATGCATCAAATAGCTGACTAGATTATCACAAATAGAAATAATTCTTTTCTTCTGCATATTTTTTCGGGTGTCATCTTCTTATTCAATTTCTGCTAATTTTTAATTAAGGTTCATTCATCATATCATGCTAGATAATTTTTCTCTCCAGAATCTATCCTACATATCTATAAATCTACCATTCATCCATACTTATAATATTCCTGCTATATATTTAAAGGTTCTTGATAAAATCCAAAGAAGAATCAACAATATTAATGGTCCTAACCTGGCATCTCAGCTTCAGTTACTTTCCCATTACTGTAAAGTTGCTTCCCTGTACTTTTTCTATAAATACTTTCATGGTAATTGTTCAGATGAGTTGCTATGGTATGTAGTCTTTATGAATTCAAGTGTAGTGCATGGTGGAGTAATGGATAGCGACTCGGATTGAAAAATCAGAGAACCGAGTTCGAATTCCAGTCAAATCCATTACATTCACTTATGTGATAATTTCTTTGGGAAGGGTATGAATCCTCTTCTTCTCCCCCCAGCTATGGGTAAATAGCAGGACAGACCATGTTCTATAGCCTTGGATGGCAACTGGTCAACCGCAGAAAGAAATGGCAACCTACTGCGGGGAAAAATCTGCCTCATCAGTCATGTATTGAAAGATACATGATCGCCTAAGCATGTATCATGCATGGTACATAACTGAAACTGACTATATTGGAAACCTGGATTTATCAATTTACAGTTGAAGTGGCTAGATGTAACTGTAAGTTCTATGATAACAGTTTCTTTTCTCACACTTCTTGTTTGTGGAACTCTCTTCTGGCTCCATACTTTCCAGTTTTCAAAAATTTAAATGCAATGTTAATCGTTATCTACTGTCTTCCTGATTACACTTCTATTGCTCTGTTCCTTAGTAATGTTTCTAATTCTTTCAGACCCAGTAACCCCTTGTGTCTGAGTTATTTTACTGCCTTGCTCAGGGTAAATCAAATTAAAAAAAATAATGTTACTTCGAGACAGAAGAACCAAGTTTAAGCTTTGGCTATAACTATGTAACATTGACATTAATATCCTTAGGAAACGCAAGCATTCAACTCTCCTGTGTTCTGTCTTATTCTCAATTAAAAAACAATGAAAATTGTAAAAAAAAACCCAAGTTATTGCAAGTACAGTCTACTCTATTATAGATATCCATCCAAACGCCTGCAATTTAAAAGCTGTTTTACCTGTTGTCAGTAACAACTACTGTGTGCATAAAATGCATAACAATATCACAGCATATGGCCCATAATCCAATCAGATCTTAGGTGCATCACATGTACTTGCAACTGTGGCATGTCTAGAGCAAGTCTCTTCAGGATGGTTTTCAATTCAGTTATGAATTCAGAGTTTTTTCCTTCTCCTAGACTGGTTGCCACCTAAGGCTAAAGAACCCAATCTCTGCTATTTACCCATAGAAGAGGATTCATACTTTTCCCAAGGGAATTAGCACATAAGTGAACGTAATGGGTCCGACTATAATTCAACACGGCTCTATGATTTCTCAATTTGAGCTGCTATCCATTACTCCACCATGCCTCCTTGTTGCCAGAATAGGGATTGAGAGTGATAGCAAAAAGACAAAACTTACTTAGAGCCTCAAAGAAAAGGAAATTGTGAAGAGCCATGATTGCCAACATCCTGAAGGAACACAACATAAAAAAGACCAAGAAGAATAGTTTCACTAACCACACATCTAATGATAAAATATTAGAAAACTAAATTGACAGAATTATTGTCATTATACTTATTACTCAAGATTTTCTTGTTGTCAAATGCATATTCTTTAATAAATCCATACATTGATGTGCAGGTCATGTAATGGTTAGTGACTCAGAATAAGAAATCAGCAAGCTGAGATCAAGTTCTAGTTAAATTCATTACATTCACTTTTGAATGAATACTGTTAGGAAAGGTATGAATCCGTCACTTCTTCCCTCATCTATGGGTTAAATAGTAGAGCAGACTAGATTCTTCAATCTTGGTTGGCAACCAGACAACATAAAAGACAACATTGAATTCAAAACTAGTGGGGCATGAGGCTAACAACTCCACAACATAAAAAACTTCTTGCTACAGAAATCACAGCGGTAATGACAATTGTGTTGAGAGCTGTAGCCCTAAGCTCCGTAGAAAAGTTTATGAGACTTAGTAAGTTAAGATACATTTATCTTTATATATAAATATATATGTTGCATTATCATGTTATGATATTGGTTAAATTACAGACTATTAGTGTATTTTGGTAGTACCAAACACCAAGGTTTTCAATGGTAGTATTTCTAGTACAATTCAATTATTGCTGATGGTTTGTATTGTCTTTAAGGAGGGTCTCTGATTGAGAAGTTGCTGGGATATGTCTTCTGCAAAAGAATCACCATGTTCACCAAAGTATTTTCATTAGGTAAATTTTATAAAAAATTGGAAAAGGAATAAATCGATGTCTCCTCACTCCAACTAAGGGTTAAAAAACAGGCTCTCTAGCCATAGTTGGCAGTCAGGTGACTAAGTTTTTGAATTTAGAGTCGTCCTTTTCATAGTCGACTCTGAATTCAAAACTTAATCACCTGAAGCTATTGTGTGTGTATTGAATCCAGCAAAATATTAAAATGGAATTTTCAGAATTAAAAGAATTTTGTTTGTATTTTCCTCCATCTATACTTGACTACATTCCTACTATCTTGCAAAACAAGACGTGTAGAAAATTTTTCTAAAATGTGTATCAAGAAAAACAGGGATAAAGATGTCACCTGTCATACCTGTTTTCTTGCATTCCAGAATTCACCTGTAATTTAGGTGTCTATATTTATGATGAGCAATATATTTTTTAGTTCTTTTTAATTTTTCCTTCATCCCTTACTTGTCAGCAAAAATAATTCTGACATTTATTTTCTCAAGTCAGGTCTGTAAAAAAAAAAAAAAAAAGAAATGCAAAGCAGTCATAAGAACATTTGTTGATTAATATATTTTTACCTACCTGTACCTTTGACTGATAATTATTTTTAATTTCTTTTGCAGGTGTCCAAAATGGAATACAGCATCTGATTTTGCCATGTGAGGCAGCTTGAAGCAAATTTTGAATTTCAAGGTAAGTTTGTTTTAAGATTTGTTAACTCATGATTTTTATGACTGGTTAAGAAACCAGCAAAATTTCATTAGCAAAAAAGAAACGAGTGCAGAATTACTATGTAATAAATATCTCCCTATATGGCAGGGAATCCTGATTAATTCCCTCACAATGATGAGATTTTAGGCAAAAGTGATATGGTTTTACAAAAAGATACTGAGAATACCATGGTCAGAACATGTGAGCAACAAGGAAGTTTTAAGGAAAATGAAAGCATAAAGGAGACATACTTAGAATCAGAAAGTGACAATTGAAATTTCTGAAACACATAATAAAGGAAAGTAGGCTTGAAGAATTTGAAACTCAAAAGGCATATTGATGCCAAGAGGGACAAAGTAAAGCAACCTACATAATAAGCTGGTATAAAATGGATGGCAGAAGAGGAACTGGGAGGGATAATAATTTGTTAAACCTATAAAGGATAGAAAGTTGTGGAGATCCATTATTGTCCACGTTCTGAGGGGATGCAACATATAAAAGAAGAGTGTTATAATCTATTTATAAAGGAATTCAAACTTGATCTCTTTTTTATTAACTAGCATTTACCATTAATTAATCAATACTGGAAAGAGCCATAATAGCTACTGGACTTGAGAAACCATTTTTTCTGAAAAATTGTTTTAAGAGAAAGATTTTACAAATTGCAACCAAAATCATTACTGACTGTTTGGTCAATAAATGCCAAATGTTTCTTTGTAGTGAAACAGCTAATATTACCATTACCAATTGTGAGTTCAATCCCTCGGCCAAACAGGGAACAAAAAAGCAATAAACAAGTAGTACTAAAAAGAGAACAATGTAGATACCCCAAGACATGGACAGTGAAACAAGAACAATTGACCATGGTAAAGAAGGTTACTCAGAGTGACAAGATACTGATGAAGGCCAGAGAAAACAACAGTCGAAGCATTGTCATAGTAACAACAAAGATGAAGATATTAGTCCAAATGTAAATATTTTAAATAATGATATTTACTATATTTGAGGACATACAATACACCACTTTTAACCAAAAAATGACTGAAAAAGACACAGGCCATATATGCAAGTCAAACACTGTTCTAGGTTGATATTTAGCAGACATTGTAGACTATTAGTATTTACACCTAGCCAAACTCTATAATGCAGTAATATTAGGATACATATAGAATGGGGTCTTCTACCTATCTCCATCTTATTTTTAGTCAAGATCATTGAACTTTCATTGGCTGCATAGTGTGTCCTTCTCCTAGACTAGTTGCCAAGCATGACCAGAGAGCCCAGTATGTCCTGCGATTTAACCTGTAGCAAAAGCACCAGACAAGATGTGGCAGCAATATTCAATGCAAGGACAAATGGTCAATTTATAAATATGTAAGATATTGCTGAGAAAAATTGTCTAGCATGACACAGTGAACAAACGTTCCTGGCAGCAGACTTACCAATTGCTTCAATATAATCTTTCCACTTCATCTTAGCGGAAAACATTACCATATTTTCTTGTGCATTATATGAGAAATTTTGAACAAAAATTAAAGGCAAAAAAGGTGGGGTTGTATTATACACAAGTACATGTTTCAGAAATTTTTACTCAGCTTAAAAACCTATTTGTAAATACCCTCAGCACAATAAATAATAAAACACAAAGTAGGCAGGTGTTGATAACATTTGTGCACAAAAGGTATTTGATATGTTGACAATATTTGTTTCCCTCTTCATTCTTAATGAAATACATTTTTTTTTATTTTCATAGTTTATTAATATCTCTATCTATAAAAGGCAGGATGTGTGTGTGTGTGTGTGTGTGTGTGTGTGTAATGAATGCATGGCTGCAATTTTCGATGGATTTGCATCAAAATTTACATGCACATGCTCCAAGTTAGCGAAAAGGCCAAGATCAACTTTGCATTTCCCAACTCCCATCAATAGTGGAAATAATCAAAATTTTTCATGCTTCTACGGCAGTTTTTATGTAGTTTGCAGTCATTTTCTACTGGCCAGAGTGAGAGCCTATAGCTGGCTGCCACGAATAGGCAGGGAGATTCTATTGGCCAGCATGAGAGCCAACAGCTGTCTGACATGAATGTTAACTAGCATGCTAGCATCCAAAAAAATCAATAGCTGCATTCGTCACAAGTGGGAAAAATTTAAATCTGCATGCCACTTTACTCCAATTGGCTCATTCGCTTGCTTAAACTCAACGTTGATTCTGATTCCGCAGAATTGGGTTGGGTGTGAAAAAGGATTTTTTGTTAACATTCTTTTTTCATTCAGTTTTTCCAGTTACAAGTCCTTTTTTAAAGCTGATTGTTTTTTGTTCATTTTGTTTCGTTCTTTTTTTGTAACAGATTTAATGTTTAGTATTCGCAGTGTGAGATAGGCAAGAAGTAAGGCATGTTGCAACATCAGCACGGCAAAGGGCACTCCTTTAAAGGCAAGGAAGGGCAAAATTTTTGAATCAAGAACGGGCAACGCCAGGCCATGCTGCTAGTATAGAAATATAATAAAGTCATATCAAACAGAAAATTATGATAAATTAATTAGCACCTGTATTATCAGGTATGTCTATTTAGCAACTTTCCCTGAAAATAAGTTTTGAAACGAAAATTAGGAGAAGTAACATACAATGGCTAAACATCCAGTTCATTTCTGTTTATTCCCTGTTTTTAACTTCAAAAACACCAGGTCATATTATATTGGCATCTAGGTCCCATCGTTTTATTGTGGGAATAATTAAATGTATATCCCACCATTTTTATTCCAGCAGTTTCTTTTTTCACACTTCCCTTCTGTTTACTTGCATCCCTGAAAACTAAAATCTTCAAAAATTTAAATACACCATCAATTGCTATCTACTGTAATCTTTAACCCAGTTATCTTTTCCTTATTCCCCCCCCCCCACATATCCATTTTTTTTCTCTCACTTTCACTCTCTGTAAGCCCCTGCATATTATTGGCATTCCTTCCTTGCTTGGTGTGAAATGATTAAAAAAAAAAAAAAAAAGAAATTCAAATAGTATTATACACAAGAAAAGATAGTAGTTCTTCAATGTCTTGTCCAGAGTTGCTAATCATTACACAACCTGCATAGCTAAAAGGATCTTTATATTATTAACCCTTTAGTATTGAACCCCACACCTAATAAATATCGACTTTCAATGTTCAGCCTGCTTTAAACTGTCTCATGTATTCTCTGCTATAATATTTGCTAACATTGCAAATAACACAAGAAGTCACAGAAACAGTGAGACTTTAAGAGCTGATATTTACAGGACGTGTCTGAGCATGTTGAATGATAAAGAGTTAATGTTTGTTTCATATTTATTATTGTTGGTAATCATGTTTTAAACTATTTTCAATATCAACCTTGTTGTTAAAATATGCAAATAACATTATTTTCAGGATTTAGAAAGTTTGTTAGAAAGTATAAACTTGTCGGCCAATATGACGGATAACAATTTAATTTGATTGCCTCTCTTTCACTGTACAGTGCTCTAATCATTATAATAGCATTATCTTAATTGGATAAAAACAGGTATCCTTGGCGAATAAAATTTGCTATCTGCTTGCAATTAGCAATATAACACATCTGTAGTTTAGTTGCAATCTGCAATTGGAAACAAAACCATAAAAGAACATGACGATAATATTGAAGGCCTACTGCATATCTACAGCCTGGGCTGCTTTGAATAAAATGGATGTAATCTAGAAATCTGATCTACCAGAATCTGGAAATCTGATCTACCAGACAACTTTAAATAGAGCTTTTTTGAGCCACTGTGGAGTCAGTTTTAATGTATGGTGCCACTGCTTGCACATTAACTAAAACCCTAGAGTCTAAGCTTGATGGAACCTACACTCGGATGATGAGAGCTATACTTAATATCTCTTGGATATAACATCTAATTAAATTACAACTCTATGGACCCATCTCTGATATTTCTACAATCTGACATGAATGTAGGATGTACTTTGCAGGACACTGCTGGCGAGCAAAACAAAAGCCCGCAAGTGATCTACTGCTCTGGATACCTAGCCATGGAGCAAGACATATTGGTGATCCAGTCACCACCTAAATTGATAAACTGTTATGACACAGGATGCTACCCTAATTACCTTCTGACTTTGATGCAGGACTGTGATGGTTAGCATGTTAGACTCATGCCTGTCTGAACTAGCTTGACTGAATAAAAATAAAATTAAATATCATCAATAATTTAAAATAACTAACTGAATATCCTCCCCATGGACAAAGAAATGTAATTTGTAGTTCTGTTCTAAAGTTTCTTTTGTTTTTTATGCAAAATTCAGTTGAATTTCCTACTCAGAAAATAACTACATAGAGATGACTATAAAAGAAACATTTGAATATTTTTCTAATATTTGTATTAAGAATTAATGCAGCAAACCTGCTATCTTTTCATTTGTTTAGATAAATCAGTACAGTTTTAAGAAAATCTAAATTAATCTGGTTATTTTAACTTATTTCAATAATTCTATAAAATTTTGATATCATAACTTATCAGCCAGAAATTATAGAATTCTATAAAATTTTAATATCATAATTAACATTACCAGGCCAGAATTTATAGCATTCTATAAGATTTTGAGGTCATTACTAACATTGCCAGGCCAGAAATTATAGAATTCTATAAAATTTTAATATCATAATTAACATTACCAGGCCAGAATTTATAGCATTCTATAAGATTTTGAGGTCATTACTAACATTGCCAGGCCAGAAATTATAGAATTCTATAAAATTTTAATATCATAATTAACATTACCAGGCCAGAATTTATAGCATTCTATAAGATTTTGAGGTCATTACTAACATTGCCAGGCCAGAAATTATAGAATTCTATAAAATTTTAATATCATAATTAACATTACCAGGCCAGAATTTATAGCATTCGATAAGATTTTGAGGTCATTACTAACATTGCCAGGCCAGAAATTATAGAATTTTATAAAATTTTAATATCATAATTAACATTACCAGGCCAGAATTTGTAGCACTCTATAAGATATTGAGGTCATTACTAACATTGCCAGGCCAGAAATTATACAATTTTATAAAATTTTAATATCATAATTAACATTACCAGGCCAGAATTTATAGCATTCTATAAGATTTTGAGGTCATTACTAACATTGCCAGGCCAGAAATTATAGAATTTTATAAAATTTTAATATCATAATTAACATTACCAGGCCAGAATTTATAGCATTCTATAAGATTTTGAGGTCATTACTAACATTGCCAGGCCAGAAATTATAGAATGCTAAAAGATTTTTAATACTTAAAAAAAGTTATTTACTTTATGTCTGATTACTTTTAAAAAATAGTTACTTTTAGAAGCAATGATTACACTTACTCAGAATTATACATGGGGATGATCTGAAATTTTTTCTCTGCTGGGCAAAGAAATACAATACAAGCAAAAGGCAAGACAAAATATTTGGTTCAAGTAGGTTTTAGTGAGGACTATCCTTCCTCAAACCTTGTGGATTGGTGCTACGCAAGCACAAAGAACTTTAACAAAGAAACTACATCATTTGAGGATTTTCAACTGAAACAACTAAAATGTACATCACATGTAAGATGAATAGAAAATAATGACATGTTCAAGATGTTGACATTCAGACAAAAGATAAAGAAGAAAGCTACCATCAATACTAGAAGGAGTGATAAAAGTTACTGGACTACTTGCCTGAAAAACTGTTTTAAGAGAGATTTATTAAATTTCAGATGAAAGTAGTACTGGATTCTTCATCAATGAATGCTGAACATTTCCTTATAAGGAAATGACTAATGTTGCCAATACCATTACCATCTGAAGAACACTTTGAATTTACATTATTTTATTCTAGTCAATGCATTAACAAATAACAGTTCTTAAGAATTTTTTTTTTTGTTATGTATAAGAATTTAACACTAAATATTTCAATTCGCATACCCTGCAAGTTATGTAAGGATATGTTAAGATTATAAACATACATTCATCACTTGTGATTTTTTCAAGAGACAGGCATTAGATCTGATTATCCGTTTATGTTGCAATAAGAAATTATTTTCGTGTTTTTGTAACTTTTGAGTTTTATAGAACTTTAATAAAATGGCAAGTAATAAGACATATACAAGACTTAGATCAAGGTCAAAAGTGGATCCTGATTTTACCTTTGATAAATGGAAACTCTTTGGGAGAACAAAGTTAAGCTGATGTTTCCATTCACAGTATTTACTTTCTGAGAGCTAAACATCTTTGAAGTCTTGGAGCCATTTTGGGAAAGGTTTTTAATGAAGCATTTTCACAATTTTAATTTTCTTGTAATTTTTTTCCTTAGTCATATTGGTGTTACTTCTGTAAGAAGTAACACCAATATGACTAAGGAAAAAAATATCTCATTCTCAGATGAAGCATTAATAAAAGTGAAACATGTTAGACTGATAAACATTTCCTATTTGTTCTTTATCTTATAATTCTGTTGGATTGTGATCTATATTTGATCCCAAGTCATATATGTGTGTATGTATGTATGTGTACAGTAAAATCCAAAGTCTGCAAGATGACCAAAAGAAAACTTGATAAAAAGAAAATATGCACATGAAATAAAGTAAAAAATAAGAAAAACCTAATACTAATACAAGAAAATGAGAAAATGAAAGAAGACACACACACACACACACGTACACACATATATATATATATATATATATATATATATATATACAGGGAAGAGGTATGTTCAAATGAGAGAAAAGTGTATATTTTAAAAAGAAGACAAACTGCAAAGGTTTTTGGTTGAAATGTGGATTTTTTATTTTAAAATATATATTATACTCTATTTTCCATAATTCTGCTACACACATTTCTGGTTTTGCAATGTTCTTCAAGCAAAGAGTAGATATTTCCACATATTATAAAAATGAATTTTTTTGCATTGTAGTGATTCAAATGTCTTTCTTGGACTGGTGATAAGCATTTATATATATATAAATATATATATATATATATATATATATATATTATATTGCATATAGTTCTCTTGTTAATATTTCGTTCTTTCACATGGTATGACAACATAGAACTGTATTATGAATTTACAATTTGTGTCTGATATTTTGCAACCGTTATTGTCTCATAGCAATCTTCTATGTCAACACAACAGAATTAACTACTGTATTTGGTCAGTATGTGTTTTTTTTTTTATAAAATACAAGAATAAACTACAATAATAATATAGTAATAAAATAATAATATAAGAATAAAATAATAATATAACATAGTTGTTATGGGATCTTACCCATAATAATAATAATGGACTATTCCATACTTAATAAATACTGCGCCTCAGGAGTAGGCAAGGAGTCAGTAGTTCAAGTCGAGTCAAGAGTTGAGTCAGAGGCAGTCCGAAACAGAGTTGGGTTCAGACAATTACTGCAAGACATTGGAATAGTAATGCTGGTCGAGACTACATTGTTCTCTCTACTAAATCTGATTGTTCGTACTAACACTTCTACTTCTCTGTATATATTCCTGTTTGTAATATATCTGTGTTATTCCATATCCGTGTTCGAGTTCTTCTTTATTGGTTCTACCTTGGACTATCACCGTGGTACAAGGAACCAGACCATAACAATAATATAATAATATATAATCCTCCCCAAACACAAAGAAACAAAAAAATATAGCAATCCATAAATAATATATATTCTAAAAAAAAAAAAAAATAAATTTCAACCAAAAACATTTTTGCACCAGTTCACAAAGTTCAAAGAAGGGTGGTCATCACTTGTTCAAAGTCATTTTTAACCATTGATCTGAGAAAGCTGTTCACCACTAAATAGAAGGTCTATAAAAAATGAAAATACTTTTGATACACCCTAATATATAATAATAATAAAATAGTAAAGAAATAGACTGTAGATGTGTACATGAAATAAACTTTGGAGTAAAGGTCTATAAAAAATGAAACTACTTTTGATACACCCTAATATATAATAATAATGATAATAATAATAGTAAAGAAATAGACTTTAGATGCATACATGCAATAAAATTTGCAGTAAAGGTGCATTAAAAATTAAAATAATTTTGATATAGCGAAATATTTATTTTACAGTTTTATAAAGATTAATCAAACTGTTTTTGAGTTATCTTGAATATATACACATTTTGGACTGATTTAATTATTCAAATTTACTCAGTTATACAGTTATATGCATTTGCTATTTCTATGGCAAATTGATGACATATCTGGTATGATGCCTAAAAGGTTATCTCTTCATATTCAATCAACTACTTCAGTGCCACAGGTCAGGCTCAACAGCAGCAACTGCTATACTTCACAAGATATTACCTGAGATACTACATGACACTGTGTCATAAGGAAGATACCTTTGCCGTTTGCTATTTCTTTCTGTTAAAGTTTATCAACTGCTACCCTTGAATCTATATTAAACAAGATATTTAAAAGACTCATTATTTCTGTGGCTATTCAAATACCTTTAGTTGTAATATCTGTTCTGTGTGTCATGCCATTTGGGTCATTGGTGATCATGTCTTCCCACAATTTCTTTTCCTTTGTAGACTTAATAAATTTTGTCTTTTTGTTATCTCTCCTAAACCTTGTTCCACAACCAATTTGCTTAAGTTCAATAAGTAGGTTCTGTATTGTTTACCTCTTTCCCTCTTGCCTTCAATTTGTTCTGTAAGTATCAAATTTTCCCAGCCTTCTTTCCTCATTATGTGCCCTAGAAATTTCAACTATCTATTCCTGATGTTAAGTATAAATGTCCTTTTTGTTTCCATTTTCTCTAAGAACTTTGTTGTTGCTTACATATTTGGTCCCTGATATTCTCAGCATCCTTCTGTAGAACCACAGGAACTAGAGAATTAGATTTGACAGTCATTAACATCTTCAGTTCTTTTTTAATGCCATTTCTCTTCAGGACAGAGGCAGTCTTGGCTTTCCACAGATTACTTTTTCTTTATTATTTATAAATTGTTATGCTTTCTTTGGAAAGATAATGGAGTTGCTGCCCATTGCCTTCTTTACAGTTTCCAATACTAACTTTTTCCTTCTCTTATACTGACTACCACTCAAGGCTAAAGAGCCCAGTCTACTCTACAATTTAAACCATAGTTGAAGGTAGAAGAGATGGATTCTTAGATAGCCTTGTCAGGTAAAAAACTTTATATGGATGTCATGCATTACACAAAACTCATTCAGAAATGTGTAAACTGTCAGCTGTATACAACCACTTTTTCCGATGAATGGTTAAAGGTGGCTTGAAGTGAATGAAGCCTGTAGGTCTTTGTGAGGACTATACTTTTTCAAACCTTGTGGGCTGGTGCTAAAGAACCACAAAGAATTTTAGCAAATAAGAAACCAGATCACTTGAAGACTTTTAACAGCAACTAAAATGGATAGCATATGTAACTTGAAAAGAACATAATGACATAATCAAAATGTTGACATTCCACACTAGTTCAAGCAAGATGTTAGGAAGGAAACCTCAAACAATATCGAAAAGAGCGATATAATTTAGAGAACTTGAGAAACATATTTTCCTGAAAATTGTTTCAATAGAAACATTTTTTAAATGTCAACCAAAAATAACACTGGCTGCTCAGTCAATGAATGTCAAAAATGTTTTCTTATAAGAAAACAGTCAGTATTACCTTTACCATCTGTCTATATTTCTGAGGTGAGGTATTGTAACTATTTACACTATTTATATTGTTCAGACTGTTGTCTTCATTTTTGTTGCATTTGTGTTTTGGTCATTGTACACTTTGTCATTCTGCAGGTGATATTGTTTAAATTTTGAGCCAAACCCAGAATAGTTGCTGCTTCTGAAGATTGGTTCAACGACATTTAATGCTTGCTTCAGGAAATAAATATGGGAAGAACGTCTATAAAAATGTCATTGAACCAATCTTCATAAATGCTAACATACAGATATACTATTCTGGGTTTGGTTCAAATTCAAACAAATATTACCTGAAGAAGTCCGGAGCCTACAACAGCTGAAACGTTGTGAACGTGACAATAAAATGAGGAAAACAGTCTGAACAATGTAAATAGTGTAAATAATTACCCTTATTATTGCTACATCTTTCCCAAAGGCATTTGTACAAAAGTGAACGCAAAAAGGTTAAGCTCGAAATTTGGACCCGGTTTGTTCATTCCACTTTCTGTGCTGATAGCCAGAAGATGAAGGTAGAGTAAATGCTATCAGACTAAGTTTTATTTCTATCAATATTGTTTGTGCATGCATTTTACTTAGGCATATCTTATTGCCTGCATTCGAGCATTTATTTTATAAAAGATAATCTTTCTATCTATTCATAATTATACACTTTTAAATATCTGTACTAATTTCCATAAAAAAAACGTCACTCTGCAATGAGAAAGATTTAATGAAAATGGAAATACATGGGGTACTTATACTTAGAATCATAAAAAGACAGTTCAAATTTCTGGAACACCTAATAAAAAAAGAAGTCTTGGAGAATTTGACACTCACAGGACATATCGAAAGCAAGTGGGACAAAGGGAAAGAGCAAGTAACCTCTCACAACCTTGTGTCGAAGGATGACAGAACATGAAGTGGTGGAATAGTATTATTTTTCTATTTCCTCACTCCATGTTCTGAACATTCTATTATTAGGAATACTGCTAAGAGCTCCAAAAGATAGGAAGTCGTGGAGAGTCTTGATTACCCAAGTTCCAAAGGAACTTGGCACATAGAAGATAGAAGGTATATTTGAAGAAAATTAGAATTAAAGTGATGGTAATAATATAAGTAATTTTATCTTAGGCAAGATGTTCTCACCTGACAAGAAATTCAATAATCAGGGAAAATATATAATTATGGAATCTCTGTTTTTAAAACCTAACCACTAATTTAGTAATGATTGTTTTCCTGAGCAACTAATGAAAGCTTAATATTTGTGTTTGCGAAGTCAAGTGAAAGTAAAGATCAAAACTTATCTTTATAAATTTTATTGATTCTCAAATAAAAGTTACCCCGGTTGCTTTAATCTAATCAGGTCAGAAATAAGACGGTAAGGGAAGACATTGCAAAATAACTTCAAATTAATGTGGTCAGAGGGTTATAAGGGAATATATTGTTTCAGGAATTCACATTAATGTAGTGGGAGAAGCATAAGAAAATACATGACTTAAAAATTTTAATTAATATGGTAGGAGAATTGTAAATGAAAGTTTGATTAATGGCTTCAAATTGATGTTCTAGGAGGAATGTAAGGAAAACCTTATTCAATGACTTTAAAATCGTGTTCTAGGTGAACTGTAAGGAAAACCTTATTAAATGACTTTAAAATCATGTTCTAGGTGAACTGTAAGGAAAACCTTATTAAATGACTTTAAAATCTTGTTCTAGGTGAACTGTAAGGAAAACCTTATTTAATAACTTTAAAATCATGTTCTAAGAGAAAAGGAAAAACCTTATTAAATGACTTTAAAATCTTGTTCTAGGTGAACTGTAAGGAAAACCTTATTTAATAACTTTAAAATCATGTTCTATGTGAACTGTAAGGAAAACCTTATTCAATGACTTTAAAATCATGTTCTAAGAGAACTGTAAGGAAAACCTTATTAAATGACTTTAAAATCTTGTTCTAGGTGAACTGTAAGGAAAACCTTATTTAATAACTTTAAAATCATGTTCTAAGAGAACTGTAAGGAAAACCTTATTAAATGACTTTAAAATCTTGTTCTAGGTGAACTGTAAGGAAAACCTTATTTAATAACTTTAAAATCATGTTCTAGGAGAACTGTAAGGAAAACCTTATTTAATAACTTTAAAATCTTGTTCTAGGTGAACTGTAAGGAAAACCTTATTCAATGACTTTAAAATCATGTTCTAAGAGAACTGTAAGGAAAACCTTATTAAATGACTTTAAAATCATGTTCTAGGTGAACTGTAAGGAAAACCTTCCTTAATGACTTCAAATCAATATGTTAAGAGAATTGTAAGTGAAAATTTGATTAATTGCTTTAAATTAATGTGCTAGGAGTATTGTAAGAGAAGACATTGCTTAACGACTTCCAATTAATGTGGGAAAACGATTTTAAGGAAAGACATTTCCTAATCACTTTAAATTATTGTTTTGGTCCCATATATCAGTGTGTGTTTTCTTTAGTCATTGGTGAATAAAAGCAACAGAAAAAATGTCTTCATCAACAGCTGCTAGCAGATCATTCATCCGATTAAATTTATTCAGTTTTTAATTAAGCTTTATTTCTAATTAAGGAATGTCAAGAAAGTGTTTCTATTTGTTTCATTATAAAACATGTTCCAAACTTAGTATGCTTACAGCCACATCCCGTTGAATCACCGGTTCCTGTATGATCACTGAATTTAAGCAATGTCATGCCTGGTCAGTACCAAGATGGGTGACCACTTGGGAATACCATGTGCTGTAAGCTTGGATGTGTGGATGGTAATGGATAATGGCTCAAGTTTCAATTCCTTTTGTGTTCATTATATTCACTTACGTAAAAATATTCTTGATAAAAGGTATGATTTCACCTGCTCCCCCCCAGCTATGGGTTAATTAGTAATATTTGTCTCACTAAACAATTATTATCACCAAAAAAATTCTTACAATCTCAAAATATTTTCTGGCTTTAAATAAAATGCAATGGGTTGATAAACTGTAGAAAATAAATCAGTCATTCAATCAATCTAAACTTAGTACCAGGTTGAGAATCCATATCAAGAAACCATATTTCTTTGTCCTCCCATTTGTTCACTCTTTAGGTAGGTTACTTAATGTTTTCACCATAATTTTGTACATTTTGTATATGTGAGCATTAAATTCTCTAAGCTTTCTTTCCACTTTATATGCTCCAGGAATTTCAGTAGTTTCCTCCTGGTTCCACTTTTTCTCCTGTTATTCTCTCTATTGTGCCTTGTTATGATGCTTTATCTTTGCAATTGTCAGATTGAAAGAAAAATGCTGCATTGGGTAATCCTCACTTTCCAGCCTTGATAGCATTTAAAATGATTTATGCAGTCTTGTGGAGAAAGACCTCTTCTTAAAGATGCAACATTACAAGCCCATAGTTACTTATAACCATTAGTTTTAACCATTGAAAATTTCATGGTTTTCCTAATTTAAATTTCTGATGAATCCTAATTCTTTAGTTAATGATTGTATAAGGTCATGGTGAGTTCTATGACTATAAAATATCAGTAGAAATTCCTCTATCACATCGTTAAATATTTGAGCTTAACAACTTTAATAAAATATTACAATAACAATCACAAATATGAATGTGGTTGTTATTTTAAGAAGTAAGAGGGTACAAATAAAATGATTTTCCATTTCACTGAAACAGCTGTTAAACACGTCTATCTTTCCTTCTTTTTTCCTTTCATTTTCTCACTGAAACCAAGTAGCGTATATTTTTTGATTTTCTAAGGAATCAAAACAGAATAGTCCATTATTTATCAGGCACTAGCAGGAGATATTAAACACTTCTATCTTCCCATCTTTCTTTCTTTCTTGTTAAATTCCTGTCTTATGATGATTTCTCTTAATGATAATTTTGAAATAATTCGGCATATGATGTTATTTTATTTATTTGATGTAATGGAATAACCTGTCACCCCCATGAGTGACTACATTATAGGTATCGATAAGTCAACAGACTACAGAGACTAGCCAAAATCTTTTTTGGCTTGCAAGTCGAACTCTCTGCCTATGAGCAGAGAGGAACCTGGACGAGGCTTAGCTGAAGGACAGTGTCTCATTCGGGGAGGTTGACTAACCCAATCCCGTTATCGGGTTCTACGGACATTTTTTGGCCGAGCCCAGCTTTGTGCCACATGCAACCCTCATGGGGGGTGGGGGTGGCTAAATATCCTAGCCAAAATCTTTTTCAGCTTGCAGGTCAAGCTCTCTGTCTCTGAGCAGAGAGAAACCTGGATGAGGATCTGCCGAAGGGCAGAGTCTCATTTGGGGAGGTTGACCAACCCGATCCCATTTATGCAGGTTCTACAGGGATTTTTTGACTGAACCTATGGAAGACCCATGTTAAACTCAGCCTTGTGCCACATCTACCCTCGTGGGGCGAGGGTCTAGCAAATACCGTCTAGCTGGGATCTGTTGAGTATGACTCAGACTTACGCAAGAACTACTGACCTTCTAATAGTAGCACTCACTACTGGATTGACTTGCAACAACCGTGTGCATAACTGTACCTTATTTCTTATCGTACTGGTTTTTTACAATAAACCATTACTTATTTTATCCACTGTGTTTTTTAAGTATATATTCCTATTAGCACAGAATATAACATCATTGTTGTAACCTAGGGAAGGTTACTGAATAGAATAATCACACAAAGGTTGGTAATTAATGATAACACTTAGGGCATGAACAACACATATAAGATTTGCCAGTGGCATGCAAAAGTAGTAATCAACTGCTAGAAGTGAGTTAAGTGAATTCCACAATGAATCTCCAACTGTAGATAGTATCTACCAACTGCCCTATGCAGTCAGATGTGGCACAAGGTCGAATTTAATGTGGGGTTCCCAAGCCCATAGGCTCAGCCAAAAACTACCCGTAGACCCAGTATAAAACTGAGTCAAGTAGCTGTTTCCTGACACAAGGCTCTGCCCTATGTCATTTCCTCAGAGTTGGTTCACTTTCATTTTCTTCATGTCCCAAATATAAGAAGAAATTTTTACTTTTTTTACCCTAAGAACTGCTACTTCATGGAATAGATTACCATGTGGGTGTTTCTCTGAACAGTTCAATCTTGAACTCTCCAAGTCAAAGAACAATCATTAACTTTCCTTCATATACTCATAATTTTCACTGCCTGTCACCTCCTTTTCCATTCATATCTCATTCATCATTGCCATTCTTATTCTTGCCCTCTACTTTGAGTAGCACTCAAGCATTGTATTTTAGTATAAAAATAATCTTTAGCATTCATCAGTAGAACCAAATCTCTGTCGTTTCATCTTTTCTTCATCTGTGAGTGAAACCATGAAACGATGGTTGATTTGTTAGGAAGGTGACTTCTTGATGCTATCAGTCTGGGGAAGCAATTCCAGCATACAGCACCGTTGGAAAGCACCTAGAAACTATACCATGAGCTGTCCATCATTCACTGCAATTTAGTATTACATTAGTGTTCAGCAATTTTTCTTTCTAAGGATATTTGTCAGTAGAACCACATCTCTATTGCTTCAAGTCATTTCTTCATCTGAGAGGAGATTGTCTAAAATGGAAAGTAATTGAGAAAGTTTTCTCTTCATCATTTTCTTCTGGGTGGCTTTAAATTTCTGGTTCCGATCCAAATTCTCTGCACTCTTTACTTCATGGCTCAGGGTTTTCCTCTCACTACACCAACTTAATATCTGCTTGTAAGTTACTCATTAGTTCTAATTACCCAAGCTTATTTATCTGTTATGTCAACCTGTATCTGGATGCATCAAAAAGTTTTGTTTTTATTCCAAACAATAAACGTGCAGGGAGACAGACATGTTTGAATGGTGGTGGCTAATAGCTTTGATGAACTTCTGACGATTTAGTTTGGCAGCTTTATGAGTTGGTTTTCAAACAACTTTGTTAGACGCATTTTGCAAATGTTGGCACTGACGTCTTTGAGTGAATTGTCGGGTGTTTGTCTTTCATCAGTGTTGTATGATCGGGTCCTAAACTTACAAATCCTCTTCTGTCTGAGTTCTCTTTTTACTGACTTTTCATCTTTCTTCACCCAACTCTTCATTCGCTCTCACTCTTTCTCACTCTACTTCTGTCTTTTTGTTTCTTTTTCTATTCTTTTTTCTTTTTCCTTTTCTATTCTTTTGTTTCTTTCTGTTTGTTTTCTTATTTTTAGTTTGGTTTTTTTTTAATCTTCCTCTTTCACTTTCATTCCTTCCTTCTTTTTCCTTCTCACCATTTTTTTCTATTCCATCTGCTGCACTTATTTTATGCTTTCTTTCTCCATTTGTACTCACCATTTTCCTCACTCTTTGTCAGCTTCTTTTTCTCTTTCTCTCTCTCATGCTCTTTCCAGAATGGCAGTAAACCAAATAAGAAAATACACTCTTTTATCTCTAAATGCATCACTGAAGTTAAGCAACATCACTCCTGGTCAGTACCTAGATGGGTGATCACTTTGGAATACCAGGTGCTGTAAGCTTGGATGTGTGGGTGGTGTAATGGCTCAGGATTCCCAAGTTCCAATTTGTTTTTTGTTTTTTTTTGTAACCCGGATATAAGAGACCCGGATATAAGAGAGTTTTCTCTGGTCCCAAATTAGAGCCTGTGTTAATGTATATAAAATAGACCAAACCCGGATATAAGAGAAACCCGGATATAAGAGACTTCTTCTCCGGTCCCGACAACTCTCTTATATCTGGGTTACACTGTATTCAGTTACACACAAATACACTTGATAAAAGGTATGAATCGACTTCTCCCCCCAGTTATGTGTTAATTAGTAAGACTTGTATCAGTAACCATTATTATCGCCAAAAAAAACTTCTTACTATATACAACTCACATTATACAAATATCTAATATAGTCATTAATACTGTAATTATTCATGTATAATACACATAGGCACATGGCCAAGTCATTAGAATCTTCACTTTCAGACCATAATACCCAGGATCATATCTCACTGTGATCGATTTGTCAAGAAGGTAACATATTGATGTTATTAGACTGAGAGGGCGATTCCAGTATGTGTCACTTTTTGAAATGTGCTTGAAAACCCCACCTCTGATTGACTTGTAAGCAAAACTGTGAAAATGAAGCTGTTTAGAAACAAGTTATGAGACATTGTGACCAAAGGTGTGAGTGCAGTGGCCTTGTTCAAACTGTTGATTACACCAGATAATGCACACTCTTCAAGAAGATGTAAGTAAGGTCTACACTGCAGAGCTGCAGTATAAAACACAGATGAGCTCTGTGGGTGTGGAACAAAGACAAATGTGCCTGAGCAGGCACTTACAGAGGGATTGACTAGTTGCTCCAGTAGTAGGCAGATATGCTTGGAATATGCTATATATATATATATATATATATATATATATATATATATATATATATGGGTGCATGGCTGAGTGGTTAGAACATTCGCTTTCTGACCATGAGACCAGGGTTCGAATCTCAACATGGTCAATTTGCCAGGAAGGAGACTTTGTGATGTTATCAGAATGGATCAAGGTTGATCATAGCATGCTGCACTTTTGGCAAGTGCCTGAAAAACAATACTACAGGTTGACCCAAGCCTTCTGACTGAAATTGGGTAGACGGAACTCTTGAGGGCCATTAATAGCTGTGCTAGCATGAAGCCACAAGTCATCATGACCGAGGGCTTGAGCATGCTGGACTTGTTCAGATTGTTGATCACACTAGATAACACACTCTCCCCCAGAAACTGTAACTAAGATCAGCTCAGCATAGTTGCAGTATAAACCACAGGTGGGCTTTGTGGGTGTTGAATAAACGTAAATGTGCCTGAGTGAGCGTCTGCAATAGGGAATGGCTGGCTGCCCTAGTAGACAGATAATCTCGAATACGCGTAGCCAGCTATTTTATATATATATACATATATATATATATATATATATATATATATATATATATATATATATATATATACATATACAGGGTGTCCATAAAATCTATGTGCAATTTAAAATACTTGTAGCTTTGTAGCTATACATGATATAAACAATCTGTGAAAAGGCTAAGAAAGCCCGTTATCTTGTGTTTTTTCTTGTCTTCAGAAAATGTATTTACTATTTGTTTTAACTATTATTTTTCTTTAAATATCTTGAAAAATCAAAATAACTTTTTTTTTTGCTTCATTTTTTAATAATGTTTACTAATGAAGCAACATCAGTGACAAGGTCAGCAGCATAACTGCCATATTTGGAGGACTGAAAAGCTACAGGAATCTGTTGAACATGAAATAGATTCTCCTAAAGTTGGGTATGCACTGGGAAAAAAA
>CAHIKZ030004155.1:1872500-1955000 GCA_903632075.3 Acanthosepion pharaonis | reverse complement strand
CTTGGGAATACAAAGTGCTGTAAGCCATAATGTGCAGTTGGTGTAATGGATAATGGTTCAGAAATGTTAAATCGGAGAGCCAAGTTCCAATTTCAGTTGAGTTCATTATGTTTAAATACCCCTGAGGAAGATATAAATCCATCTCTTTTACCTTAGCTATGGATTAATTAGGATTAATATGGATTAATTAATTTATTCTATCACTAAATTATTATTATTCCCCCCACCAAAATTTCTGGTTTTAGATAACCTGCAAAGGTTTGATAAACCATAAAAAATGAGTCAATCAATCAAGAACCTAAAACATTGATCAAACTTGTCACCAATGGTCATATTCATTTTACAAGACAATGGCTATCATGTGTGCATTGACTTAGAATACCAGTTAAGCCTAATGCCAAAACTCAATTCATTATATATATATATATATATATATGTAAAGAGAGAGATAGAGAGAGAAAATAAATAAATTCTAATGAGCTAGGTTTCACCACATGGGATCATCAGGATGAACTGGCTAAGGAGGAATTAACGAGGAACAAATTTATTGATAAAATTATGGCTAAAACCTAAAACTAGCATAAGCTTAAAAAGATATAAAACACGTGACTAAAGAAAGAAAATATTATTTTACTCACTAAGATATTACTTGCTGTTTTTTTTTGTTTTTTTGTACCAGAGATTTAAGTTACTGGACAATTCCTTTCACCCCATTCAGACGTTTTTGGTGCTTTCTTTTTGTTCTTTTCATTTTTCCTCAGATGCTGATTTATTTGAAAATTGTTCTATCCAAGTTTTTTCACCAATTGAGTTTAAATAGATTTACATTATATATATATATATATATATATATATATATATATATATGTAGTCGACTCTCCCGTTGAATTTGATGCATGAGGGTCATGCAGATCAGTTCCCAGGAAATCGACAACAGCACATGAGATTGGATTATAGTGTTGAAGGTTTCGTGCAAGACCAACCACACTTTTTGAAGGGCCAAATTCAGAGACCTGGTGCGCTGAGTGCCACAAGGTCCCAAACGACCCTCTGCAGGTTTTGAATTCAGAGTTGACCTTCTCCTACACCAGTCACTATCTAAGGCTATAGAACCCAGTCTGTCCTACTATTTACCTATAGCTGGAGGGAGAAGAAGAGGATTAATACCTTTCCCAAGGGTATTAGCATGTAAGTGAATATAATGGATTCGACTGGAATTCAAACTCAGATTCTCCGATTCCTCAATCCAAGCCGCTATCCATTACTCCACTGTGCCTCCTCAAATATATATATATATATATATATATATATATATATATATATATATATTTTATATTCGGTCATGCTAGCTCAGACATTCATGAGTCTATCACCCAACATCACAGTTCTGCCTCAAGGTCAGAAGGTCATAAGGATAGCATCGCATATCATTATATACTTGGTCAATGTAAGTGGTTACTAGGTGACCAATTATTCTTACACCATGACTAGGTGTCCAGAGCAGTTGATCACTTGCAAGTTCTTGTTTTCCTCAATAACAGTGTCCTGCAAAGTGCATTTTGCATTCGTGTAAGATTGTAGAAATATTTCGGATGGATCCATAGAGCTGTGATTTAGTTGGATGTTGTCTCCAAGTGACACCATTTCAAATCTGGCTAGAAGACAACTATTTGTTATCCAACATTTTCATGAATTGCAAATCTATGTACATGCGCACAAAGCTTTGATTACCAGTGCCTACTGGTTCTTTGTCAAGCACACTTACAATTAAGGACCTTGTATGGGTCGAGGATGGGCAGTGGTCAAGTGTTCTTGTAACATGTCAGTCAGGCTGGACTTGATGGCTACAAAATAGGGTAAGTGAAATAAGCAGCTCAGCTTTACAAGGAGTAACCTAATAATATAGCCATGCTATCAACAACTAAATTTGTATCTCTGTTTTATATAATTAGTACTATATAATCATTGGTTGGCTTTTAGTCTTCTGGAACATCATTGTTATTATTTATCGCAAGTTTTACTCCATTTTATTATTGTCGTTTTTTTCACATTTTACATTGTTTAAAAATGTGATTGTTGAAAATCAAAAAATTAAAGTATACTCATTGTGAGTTCAAAAGCATCTACACAGCCTTTTGGGTGATGAATTTTTCTACTTTTCAAACCTTTCACACAGATGAAATATTGCGAACCCTTTGCTACTCTATCGCTATTTCCATGGCAAATGTCCTGGCAAGCTACATTCACTAGCTGCAACAGTTCAAGCCTTCACAGCTAAAACCCGCCATGTCCATTAGAACACATCATCCTCATTCATTCTATATTCGTTTAGTCCAAGCAAAGTTCCATTCGGACAGCTTCTTCACAAGAATTGCTACTTTGTGGAACAGACTCCTGAGATGATGCTTCCCCAATAACTAAAAGCTGCTCAGTCCTCACTTTCCACTATTGACAGTGTCCTAAAGTGTATATACGTCCTTGTGGGTGATAAATTATTTCCCACCCTACTGCCCTTCTCTCACAGATGAAATGCTGCAAGCCTCTCATTGCTCTATCACTATTTCCATGGAAATTGTTAAGAATTACTTGGATTCACCAGTTCTAACCTTCATGGCTAAGACACAACATGCTACACACATTGAAGTGAGCCACATTCATATTCCATTGGTGAGAAGTAAGTTCTACTCCAGGGGTCGGCAACTCATTCAACCCTGCGGACCGGATTGTGTTATAATGATGGGTCGCGGGCTGGACGAAGACCATTAATGAAAAATTAAGGAAAATTACATATGCAGACCCCTGTCAACCTAAATATTTAAAACCATACTGAAAATAAACATTGAGAAATCAGAAAAACAAAAGAAAATCTAAAATTAAAAAACACCTAACAAAAATTACTTTTCCTCAAGGAACGTCAAAATACTTCAAAGTGAAAAAAATCAACCGAACTGAATTAGATGAAATTATGTGTGGGTTTGAAATTGTTATTGAAAATTGTTCTACAAACGAACCACACACACACACATCAAACAAAAATGAAGCACATATACCCATACATACGAGTCCAAATAGTTGCAAACATATACACTTACGTACGTACACATGCGGTATCATCCACACATTCATGAGGCATGTATGTATAATGCACATATGTTTAACTGTCTTTAGATTTCTGCTACCTTGCATGTCAGTCCCTCCCTGGCCTCTTTCACTTTATCGTTCCTTTCGCTTCTGTTATCTTTTAATGTAGCCAAGGGTCATAACAAATATGTATCCATTATTTGACATTAGACGTAGGCAACGCAACTTGGTAAAATAAGTCTCATGAAAAATAACTGGCAGATAGTCTAATTTGAAATCCTCGTCTCTCATGTTAAAAATAAAGTCATTTGTAATCAGGCTCATGGGCTGGTCAAAATGCCTTCACGAGCTGGATCCAGCCCACGGGCTGTAGGTTGCCGACCCTTGTTCTACTCAATCAGCTTCTTCCCATGAAACACTGCTCTTTGGAAACAACTCCTAAGAGAATGTTTTCCCAATCACTACATTCTTAACCTATTCAAGTCTAGGGTTAACAAATTATTTCCCACTCTACAACCCCTTTCTCACAAACAAAACATTGCAAGCCTCTTACTGTTCTATCGCTATTTCTATGGAAATTGCTCAGATGCACTATATTCCTTAGTTCCACCAGTTCTAATTGATTTGTATTTCATTGATGAGAAGTAAGTTCCACTCAAGGAACTTCTTCCCACAAGTCACTGCTCTGTGGAAGTGAATCTCAAGAGGATGTTTCTGCAGTAACTATAATCATTGTTCAAGTTTAGGGTTAACTGTTATCTTTCCCACATATCTGCATAAACTATGACTCTTACTCTGCAACTTTCTGTTGTGAGCGTTTCCCAGGCCTTGTACAGGTTAAGCCTCACTGTAGAAAAACAAAAATATTATAATCTTAACTTCTTTAAGTTTTGGGTTAATTGTGATTTATCCTCCTTATCCTCATAATTGGTACTCACTTCCACCTCTTTACATTGAGTAGCTCTTAGCCTATATATTAAGTGAACATTGAGTAAACAAAAAAAAAATTATATTATGACAAATGTTTAGATCAGCTTCATTTTTTAGTTCCACCAGGCTTAGACATTTACAGCTAGGATATGGCATGCTACTTACACAGAGTCAAGTCACCCTCATTTCCCCCGTATTCTAAATGTATGAAGAAAGTTCTACTCAGAGAGAATATTCCAAAGAAATGCCACTTTGTGGAGCAAACTCCTGCATAGGTGCTTCTCTGGGTGTGTCATTCTTAACCTCTTCAAGTTAAGGGTCATTTATTATCTATCATCTTTATCCTCATAATATTCACTCCCTACCACCTACTCTTTTATTTATTTCATTTTTAAACCACACTAGTAAACAGTTGTAGAGTAATGATTTGAGAACTGCAATAAAAGCAATAGCAATCAAATCTTAATTAATAATAATGTTACGTAACCTTTTCCGATTATAGGGATACAATATTGCTTTCCAGACCTGATAGAGATCAGAATTGTCCCTGGTGTTGTTGGAGAAGAATTATTCTTCCCACTGTTACCTTTTTCCCACAGATGCAACATCTCAAGACTATCGCAACTCTATTTCTCTTTCCCTACCCCGTATTCAGATGAACTCCATATTTTAGTTCCTCCAACTAGGACAGCACACTATACTACTTCTACAGAGTCAAATCACCCCCATTTTCCTCATATTCTAAATGTAAGAAGTAAGTTTCATTCAGAAAGTTTTTTCCTAAGAACTGCTTCCCTGAATACTGCAATTTTAACCTCTTCAAGTTAAGAGTCAATCATTATCTATCCTCCTTTATCACTCAAACATTATTTTTAGTGGACATTTTGAGTAGGCATTCTGTCTATTTATTAAACAGTATATTTATTTATTTTTGTCTACCATCCTGAATATTCAAGAAATCTTATTAAAGAAAAATTTACACTTTATGGCAGAATTCGAACCTGTGTCTCTCTTTGAAAGAAAAACTCTCATTAGATTTGATATGTTCTAGACTGACTCCACCATGTTTATATACATACATACACACATACATTTATATGCACACACACACACACACACACACACATATATATATATATATATATATATATATATATATACAAAGAATAATCACGCACAGAATTAATCAGAAGTATCAATGCGATTATTGGCGACATCCATCGCTAGAAAACATAATATATGCATTAAAATCCTGTTCATCCATAGTGCGAGTTTTGATCCTTGAAGAAAAACTTGTTGTCTGTAGTTTTTCAGTTTATTTGATGTTAAAATGCTAGTACTTACGGACAGTCTTCCATCCATCACCAGGCATGTGTTTTTTTTCCTTATAAAATCAAAAACTTGAGATGATATACCTGTATGTCGACCGAAAGATGTTTCTTGAATATCTGCTATTATTGACGGTTGTAAGATATCGGAACGTGCAAAGACGCAACGCTAAGTTTTTCAAAATTTTTTTTTTTACTAATATATAAACATATATATATATATATATATATTAGTATATTTTCCACTTTTTTGTAACATTTATTAAAATTATGTATTAGATTATTGGAAAAGATTCCGATTAGAAAATTAAAAACAAAATTTTACAATACACAATCATTTATTTGTCAAGTACATAGTTGCCCTTTTTTTAACAACTGTCTCCTATCATTCTACAAGCTTGTTGATCCTATTTTTGTAGAAATTTTGTGTTTTTTGTTGGAAGAATATTGTGAGGTAGTTGTTGGTTGACTGTACACAGTCAATTTTTTGACATTTAAGTTGTTCTGTAGAGACCAGAACAAATGACAATCTAATAGAGCCAATTTAGGAGAATACGGTGGGTGCTGGAGGGTTTCACATTTCAAATCTGCAAAGTCTGATTTTCAACATGCAGTCTTGCATTGTTGTAGTGGGAAATGTCACCTTTTCAATTTACCAAAAAAATTATGCATTGAGATTAGTGAGTTAGTCACAATACTTCTTTGCAGTTAATTTTAATGGCTGGAAGTAGCCCAAAGTTAATTATCCATCTGCAATCCAACCAAACAGACAGCAACACATTCATTGCTTGCAAGCTCTTTTTAGCCACAGGTTCTGCACACTCACAAGCTTGTTTTCACCTATGTTTGTGCCAATTGTTACCATAAATTATCCATTTTTCATCACCTGTGACAATTTTGTCCAAGGCTGTTTTTTGTGGTGTAACAGCAACAAAATCATCACTGAAACACAATCAAGCTTTTTCTGTCCAATCAGAGAATGTGGCATCCACATATTGAGTTTGGAAATGAACCCTGGTTTCTTCAAATGGCGAAAATTAGTTAAGATTCTGTCAAAATCTTTGGCTTATTCTTCACAATGTCAAGCAAAGGATTTTCATCATTTTCATCTCGGAATGTCGTCAGAATATGGTTGAACATTTAGGTTAAAATCACCTTGATGAAATCTGCCAAACCACTTTTTGACCATCCAACGTGCTGGAGCATGATCCAAATAAATGCTCTGAATGTTTTTTTATTACAGTTCCAACATGTACTTCTTTCCAAAGTTAACAAAGCTTAATGTGGTGAAAGTTGCATTTTCACCACATTAAACTTTTTATCCTCCATCTTTAAGGCATTCATTTGTGGACAAAATGCCAACATTCAACAAAGTTTGACTCGCAACTGAATAATGCAAGTTTTCAATCGAGAAGACCCCAGAAATCAGCACCAAAACAAATATCTGTCAAGTTGTGGTCATTTTATATTAACAATGAAAATCAGGCATGAACTTTTGCAATGATCTGATACATGAAACATCTTTCAATCATAAAAAAATATGGATCTGCTCCAAAATTTAATCAATCATTCTTTGGCCCACGGTTTATCCCTCCACAGAACAGCACTGGAAATTGCTGAGAATTTTTGGAAATATTGTGCAAATAAACAAGTATGGATGAATGCATAACCTATGTCAATATAATGCACCTAGAAACAAATATTGTGCAAATAAACAAGTATGGATGAATGCATAACCTATGTCAATATAATGCACCTAGAAACAAATTTTACAAATGAAAATTTATATCTTCACATATCCACATTTTGATATATACACATATTGATACATATTTACATAATGATATATTTATGAATACACATTTATAAAGTATGTAAAAAGAGTAACCAAAAGATTTGCCTAAATATAATTAATATTTTAATTATAAGTAAGGAAGTTGAGTTAATTTTGTTAATTTCCCAATGTTTATAAAAGGAAATATGAACAGAATCAGAAACACTTGTTTCACACTTCAAATATTGATTATTTCAGTTTATAGATCAGTTATAACAAATTTAATGTAGATCAGTAGTTGAACATAGAATAGGCTGAGTAGTTTTACCCAATACTGTAACATACTAAAAACTCAAACATTAACTGAAGAACTTTATTCATATACTTAAATAGCCTCGTCGGATCTAGACTTTCATATAGACCCCATGCATAGTGTAAAACCCATTTAGAAATTTCTAAACTAGTGACTGTCAACCTTTTTTTCACCCATGGACCACATACACTCAATTTGGTTTTGGTAGACTCCAAACAACCATTCAATGAAAAAAAAGCTTATTTTATTTTTTACTAATAGATAAGTTTAGGAATTGTATGATAGAAATAATAAATGCATAAGCTATATTTTGAAATAAAACTAATCTAATGAAAATAAACTTGTATTTAACAACTAAATTCTATGGAGCATTTATGTACACGAGTAAAATAATTCATAATATAAACCATTTTAAAATATGTGAGTAATTAATAAATTATAAAAATGTACTGATTTATTCAATAAGAACTCTGTGGTTGATGCTGCTCTATGAGTTTTTTTTATATTTGGTTCCATCGACGTTGATGATAATCGAAGATCACCCCTTTTCACAATGTGAAGTCTATTATTCTATATATTAATATATTAATATTTCATTTTATCAATATTGAAAATTAATATTATTTATTATTAATATATTAAATTAATTTATATAATAAATTATAATTATATAATTTTCCTTTATATATATACTAGCAGTAGAGCCCGGCGTTGCCCAGGGATGTAACAGTAAGAGATAGATCAAGTATCGACCATCATAAAGACTGAAAAATAAAATTGACAAAGATTATTGTTTAAGGTTGATGGACACGCATGTCTTAATCAGTTTTTTTTTTGTTCTTTTTTTTTTCGAATTGGTCAAACCCAAACTCAAACAAAAACATTGTTTTCAATCGTTATGAGTCTATCGATTGAATAGAATTTTATTATAAACAATTGTCTTGTAAATGGACTTTTTAAAGCATTCTGAATGTAAAAATAAAGAAAAAAGTGTGCAAGACAATAAGAAACACTACCTGCCAAAAAAAAGTGAAGTTTTGTTGAAATCAGTTGAAAAATGTAGGAAATTCGATCCCATATATAAATGAACACACACACACACATACACACACACACACATACACAAAGAACCTGTGTTTTATAAGTATAACTCAATATGAGTTGTCCCCCTTTCATTCTGGCGACAGAATCGTGTCATATCGTGTTTTCAAATTGATTTCATGCAAAAACAATTGTGTTTTTCCAATTTTTGGTGCTGTCAGAACCACCGCAAGGTAATTTTACGCAGTCCTGTGAAGTTTTGTTGAAATCGGTTGAAAAATGTAGGAAATCCGATCCAATATATAAACAGACACACACACACACACACACAATCTGCGTTTTATAATAAGTAAGATAATCCTTCCTTTATATATCCTACTCAGTTTTTATTTAACTTTTGCAATCGAAACATCTGGTAGAGTAAAAGGGACGCTAAAACTTAGATCATTTGATCTTGTTTTCTGCTAGTTTTAGAGTTTTTTGTTTTTTTTTTCTTTTTTATATGGTGTAGATTACTATAGAAATTGCAATTCTCAGTTGTAACAACTGTTCTGAAGTGAATTTGCTTTATGGACCACTAAAATATTACCCTGAACTCCTAATTTACTATTTTTTTGTGTGGACCTACAATAATGTTACATGGATCCACAGTCTAAATTGTCAGCTGTATACAAGTGCTTGCTTAGATTGTTGCTTATAGGTGGCTTCAAGTAAATGAAGATTGTTGGTCTTAGCAAATGGCATGCTTTTTTGAACTTTGTAGACTGGTACTACAGAATTATAATCAAAGAATTTTAGCAAATAAAAGAAACCATATTACTTGAGGATATTCAATCATAGCAACAGCTAAAATGGGTCACGTAAATAAAAAAATGACATAATCAAGATATTGATGTTCTATATTACTTCAAACAAAAGGTTAAGAAGGAAAGCCCAATAAAAATTAGAAATTAAGATAAAAGTCAGTTGTCTTGGGAAACCTCTTTCCCTAAAAAAAATTGTTTTAATAGAAAGATTTAAAAATTTTAACAGAAATTGACACTGGCTGCTCAGTCAATGAAAGTTGAGTGTTTCCTTATAAGGAAATAGCTAATAGTACGATTAGAGATGAGGAGAAAAGATAATACACTTGGTATTTAGTCGTCTGTCCATAGTGACAAGATATGGCACAAAATCAGTATAAAGTGAGGAGCCCAATCATGTGCACATGGGCTAAGTCTAAAAATAGTCCAGGTCTTGTAACCAATATTGCACTGGTGTTAATATCCAACCAACCCTCACTGTTTGGTGCAGTGAGGGAGGTACTGCCACTGAGTTGGAATCCCAGGCATCTCATTAATTTTTTGTGTTCTTTCTGAAGACAGAAAGACAATTGAGAGGTAAAAAATTATCTGTCCACCCTAAGGCAGATACTACACTTTGATCATAGCCTGAAGGTCAGGGAATGAAGGGAAGTGTGCCATTATCATATATATGCTTATTGAAGCTTCCTCATACATATTTAAAATCTTTGGCCAGTATAAGGCTAATAAATATATATACTAGTTTTCTCCTACCATCAAATAATTGTCATCATCATCATCAGCATGTTTTTTTTTGTTGGGGAAGGTCCAGGATTAATCTCACACAAAGTAAATTGAACCCTAGTTGACTGACAATCTGTTTAACTTTCCATATACTCATGTCAATATACTGAGACTTGTCATAATTATTTGGGACAAAGTTTTTCAAGGCCAAATGCTCTTCTTGATACTCAACTCAAATACTCACAGTAGTCCAAGTACGCCAAGTGTTTTTACTGAAACACCATTTCTAGGAAGTTTGCCATTCTAAGCTTGAGGCTCCATCCTAGCCTCATATATATATATATATATATATATATATATATATATATATATATACACACACACACACATACATATATATGTGTGTGTTTGTGTATATATATATATATATATATATATATATAGAGAGAGAGAGAGATAAACCTAGTGAGCCAGACAAACCTACCCAGGTTTCACCTAAGCAGATCGTCAGGGAAAGCTGGCCCTGACGATCCACTTAGGTGAAACCTGGGTAGGTTTGTCTGGCTCACTAGGTTTATCTAGGTCTGCTCTACGGTTGTATTGAGCTCTTTTAGTTAGTTGTTTACTCATGTCGGGGTTTTTTTCTTTGGGCTTTAAACCTGTATCTGTGCGATTTTTTCCGACAGACTTTCAGGTTTCTAGCTCTTTCTTTTTTTAAAACCTTTTTTCCCTCAAGATTGATTTGATTATTGGCAAATCAAAATTCGAAGGTTTTCAAAACGAGTATAGTTACTTATATTTGTATTTATATATATATATATATATATATATATATATATATATATATATATATATATATATATATATATATGAATGAAAAGATAAGAGGAAAACTATACACAGTTTAGTTGTCATGTTTTGTCATTCAACAGACTTTATCAAGGCAATGATAATGTTTCAAATGACAAAATGCATTGGCTAAACTATATATAGTTTTCCTCTTGTCTTTTCATTCATTTTGTCTTTGATACAGACATACTCCATTTGAGAACACACACACACACAGTGTGTGTATAGTGTGTATATATATATATATATATATATATATATATATATATATATATATATATATATATACACACACACACATACATGTTGATTGTTGGCTCCTATAAGAAGCTACTTTGACAGGTATTGTTTTTCATCCAGTGGGGTAGCATACCACCCTCCTCACCAGCAGCAAAGCTAGTGGGGGAGCTGGTTTAATTGCCAACCACCCATCCCTGCAGTATGTAATGATGATGAGATTTAAGTAATTGCAATGTGTTTGTACATGAATATCTTTATATGTGCATGTTAATGTATAATAATTAATGACTGGTTGCTCATTTTCTGCTAGAGTGTCTCGCTATTCCCAAATGCAGTTGCTTGATCAGACACATTTGTTTTTTTTTTTCAACAGAGCCAATATGTATTTTATAATACAACTATACTTAGAAGACCTTAGTTACAGTTTCTGGAAGAGAGCACATAATCTCGCTTGATCAGTAGCTCAACAAAGCCAGTGTGCTTCAACACTCAGCCATGATGACTTGTGACTTTATATTAGCACAACCATTGTCAGCTTCCAATAGTTTCATCTACCCAATTTCACTCACATGGTTTGGGTCAGTCTGTGGTTTGAATTTCAGGCACATCCCTATGGTTCTGTATGCTGGGATTGCCTCCTCAGGCTGATATAATCAAGGTCACCTCCTTCACTAATTGGCTGTGGTGAGATTTGAACTTGGAGTTTATGGTTGGAATGCTGATCTTTTAACAATTCAGCTACATGCTCATTTAGCTTGTCGCATACATTGTTCACTAGCGTAATGATATTTATTATCACTGGGTGCTCCAAATAATGTAGCCCTGTGCCAGACTAAAATTAATCTGGTGTGAACACCAGTTTGAAAAAACAGCACACTCAAGTACTCAGTCACAATGACTTGCAACTTAGTGCTAACAAAACCATTGACAGCCTCTGAACAGTTTCATCTACCCAATTTTACTTACAAGACTTGGGTTAAACCAAGGTGTGGCTTTACAGGCAATTCCCAACAATGGGAGAAATGGCAAAAAAGAAAAAATTTATTGGAGCTGCAAAGGGCAGAAAGTTGTGGAGATCCATGAATGCCATATTGGGATCTTCTCTCCAGGTTGATCTTTTCAAAAACTCACCTCCTTGATGAGATTTGAACATGGGTCTAATAAACATGACAAAATGCTATCAATTGCATTAAATTTTGCCACATAGAAAATTATTAAATAGTCTATTTTTCAATATTTATTTTGATACATTTGAGATTATATGTGGTTAGAGGTTGAAAAGAAAGTTTTCACTAACTTTTCACAGAGAAAAAAATTGCATATTATGTGTCTGTATATGAATATCTTGTGTGTGCATATATATGTATGATGCACAAACTGTTTAGCATTTAGGAAGAATTAAATAAAGACAACAATTAACCATTGCTTATTATTTATAGATTATTACATAACAATTCTATTAAAAAAATGATGTAAAATATTTAATTAATTTTAAATTGCATTTATCTTATAAAATATCAAGTTTTATGTTACTCTGTATTTTCTTGTTTATATTCAATACTTTCTGAATATTAAACTAAAAGTAAAATTGATTAAAGATAATATATTATCTGCCTTTAATTTGAATAAATGAAACTAATTCTGAATATATATATATATATACATACATATATATATATATAAACATATCTTACTTTCAAAATTTATTTATCTATAAAAACAACCAGAATTTAATAATTTCTAGTATAAACATGTTGTAGCAATAAAACACCTCACATTCTGCATCTTCAATTTTTAAATTTAAAATAAAAACTGATTTAAAAATAAAATAAATTCTATTTCTATTACATCATCAGAAGAATCCAATACAAAAACAGATGACTTTCTTTACCAAAAGCATCTATATAATTGATAATTATTATATGGTTTGATTATAACTTGAAAGTCACATGCTATTTATTTAAATGTATGTTCTTTTATTTGCCATGTTCTTTTAGAACGTCAGTAATCACGGCTTTCCACATCTTCCTCTCTTCTGTTGCTCTAAGTAACTTTTGTCCCTTTTCCAATCTCTCTTTTTTCTTTGTTTTGCCATCCATTATTTTAATTTCTTCATATATCCTAAAAATCTTATGAACATTTGTTGGTTAATACTAATTTTATTATAAAAAACATTGACTTGTCTAAAATGTAGCATAGTGTATTTACTACATGAATTTTGATTTGAACTTTTGATTATAAAATGTTTGGTCTTTCTGATCAATATTAATCACTGAATTAAGTTCATTGAAAAGGACAAATATATATTCTCTAAAATAAGTTCTTTTTTATAATGAAAAAAGAATGAAGCAGTAGTTGACTTATTGATGTGCTTTTGTGTCACCACATAGCAAATTGTTCTATGGTGTTTTTGGCACAGATGTGAATTTCTTGTAAATTATTTAATTTCAGAAAAAAATCTGATTTAACAGAAGGTGTCTATCTTTTCTGATATGCTTAATAGGGTACACCCCATTAGAGCTTGTCTTCCTGGATTTTCCTTGTATCCCAAGAGAAAAGAAATAGTTTTAAAAAATATCAGCCAAGTAGATTTCAGTTTTCATCTGAATTTCTGTTACAATCTTACTATGATACATTTATTCTTTTGAACTAATCTTTTCTACACATTATGAGCAAGTGTGCTGGTTCACATATGGTGAAAAGCAAGGTTTTTGGTTAAATAATATTTTTCATGATCAAATCTCTGTGTGTTCTGGTCACCTGATGATTACAGGAGTATGAAACTTAAGTGGCAGTCTGAACTTTGTCTCCTTCTGAGGTGTGACACTTTGAACCATGTTTGCTGTGTTTTGATAGGTGTTTGCGTTTTAGTCTGTTTTTCTGATCACTATATGGATTGCTATTTGGATCACTATATGGGTTACTATTCAAGTGAGTACTAACAAGCAAGTGCTATTAGTGCAAGTGTTATTCGAAGACGTCTGACACCAGTATTGTTCAATGGTATTAATATAGTTGTATCTGCAATTACAAAGTCTCTACTACAACAAGCATTACGAAAGTGATGAGTATTCATTGACACTACAAAAGTGGTAATGAGTGTTTGTTGACATCACAAAAGATTTATATTTTATTTTCTCATTTTCTTGTACTGGGTTTTAATTTTTTTTGCTTTATTTTTGTGTTTATTTTCTTTTTATCAAGTTTTCTTTTGGTCCCCTTGCAGACTTTGGATTTTGTTGTACACACACACACACACACACACACACACACACATGTCTGAGTTGGGATCAATAGTAATAGGAATAGTAATAATAATAATAATAATATATATACTTATCTGCTAATTTCCTTGGGAAAGGTATGAATCTATCTCTTCTCCCCCCTCCCCAGCTAGGGATAAAATAGTAGGATAGAGTGGGTGGCAACCAATCTAGGAGAAGGAAACTCTGAATTCAAATCTGATCATACTATCCTAAAAGTGTGTATACATTCTGATGGGGGACATTTGTAAGTCCAAATACCGACTGAAACTCTTACTGCAAGTCTGAATGAATATAATCTCTGCTACACTTTGTTGCTTTCATTTGGATTTGGGATTAAAAAGAAGCCCAATATTCCATAGAGAAAGAGAGGAACTATTATATATATTTTTATAAACAAATCATATTCAGTCCTGGCAACCATTATTCCTGTTTGCATAAGAAAGGTTATCTTCATTTAATTAAAAATAGTTTCAAGGACTTTTAAATGACCTAAATATCTTCTCAAAAGGCTGATGCACACTCCCGATTTTTATAAAATGTTCTTCAACTGCAGAACCAGGTTTAACGTCAAACTTATGCAAATTATTTTGTCAACCTTTTCTAATGAATGCTGGGTCATAATGAATATTCTCTAGAAGCTGAATGATCGTACTTATTTAGTCAACTTCAAACTGACATTTAAATAAATCAATTAGAGAACTAGACAGAATGCATTATTGTCATCTAGAAGAACAGCCCAACATGCAAATTCCAAATTGGAGATACCAAAATTAAGCAAGTACAACAATTTAAATATCTTGGAAGTATTTTAACAAAAGACGGAATGTGCAACACTGAAATCTGAAGGTGCGTTGAGATAGTGAAAGGTGCCTCCAAAAGCTAAGCAAAGTATTAAGAAGAAAAAAATTTTGTAAGAAACAAAGTGTACTGAACTCTTATGTAATATCAATTCCTCCTATATGGCAATGAATGCTGAACAATCTCCTTACAGATGAAGAAGAGACTTGAAGCAACAGAAATGTGGTTCTACAGAAGGATACCAAGAATACCATGGACTGAACATGTAAGCAACAACAAAGTTCTATAAACAATGGAAATGAAAAGGAGACATATACTTAACATCAGGAAGAGATAGTTGAAATTTCTAGGTCACATAGCAAGGAAAGAGGGTTTGGAAAATTTGATATTCACAGGACTGATCAAAAGCAAGAGGCATAGAGAAAAAAAATGCTGTACTTGGTGAGCTTAAGTGAATGGGTGGCAGACCAAGGTTTGAGAGAGATAGCAAAAAGAAAAAAATTATTGAGAGCTACAAAGGATAAAAAGTTGTGGAGTGCTATGATCACCAATGTGCTGAAAGGACACGGCATATAGAAGAAGTTTTATATTGTTTTCCCCTTTGTATCCCTTTTATTTCCATCTTTTTTTTTTGTTAGAACTATACTTAGTATCTCTAATAAGATCATCCAGCATTGTCAGGCTAGGTATTCATTCAATGAGATTCAAAATATAAATAAACCTTGTGTGCATGCATACATGCTTTCATCTTGTTACCCATTACAGGGCTGTTTGAGGGACCACATAACCTGCAGCAGCAATGAGTGTTTCAAGCCTGGTAACCTAATGTTGTTCATTCCTCTTCAGAATAATCTTGAATTCAGAGTTGTTCTACCAAGACTAAAGAACTCCTTTACCCTACTATTTCATCGATAGCTTGAGGGAAGAGAAATGGATACATGCCTTTCCCAAGGTCATTGACATTGGACAGGATTTGAAATCAGCTTAATCCCCTATTTAAAAAAAATGCTTTCTTTGGATAAACTCTCTAATAAAAATGTTCTCCTTGGAAAGAAAAATGAGGTCATTTAATTATATTTGTATCTTTATATTATAAAATGAATTATTATGTAATGAATTTTGCTTCCCAGAGAAAGAAAGGGATCAGACAATTATTATCTTAATTCTTTAGACAATGTATTATTATTGTTATACAGTCATTCTTTTTTTATCAAGTTTGTCATCTTTTATTGTTTTTATCATGCTTCAAGCACCATATTCCCATCATTCACTCAGACAACTTCAAACTTCTACATGGATGCTTTTCTTAACCTCTTCAAACCAAGAGTCACTTGTGATGTATCCTCTTTATCATCACTTTTTACAACCTTCTCTTTCACTCGCATCATACACTTTATTCATCATAACAATTTTCAAAGTAACCCTCTACCTTGATTATTGGATAAAATTTAACATAAACCTCCCCAACCCCCCAAAAATACTGATGGTACAAAATATTGTGATAACGACAACAAAGCAAATAAACTGGTCCTCAAAATATAAAGAAATCTTACATGCTTTCATCCTGTTACCCATTACAGGATTGTTTGGGGTACCATATAAACTGCAGCAGCAATGAGTGTGTTTCAGGCCTGATAGCCTAATGTTGTTCATTCTTCTTCAGGATGATCTTGAATTCAGAGTTGTTCCACCAAGGCTAAAGAACTCACTTTACCCTACTATTTCATCCATAGCTTGAGGGAAGAGAAAAGGATTCATGCCTTTCCCAAGGTCATTAGTGCAAAGTGAAACATCATCTGCCTTTGCCTATACAGCTGCAAAATATATGATCCTAATTAACTTCAATTTTTGTTTGAATTTTCTAAAATGAGGCACGGTGTTTTGACTATTTTACATCCTTTCATTCTGATTAGTTTCTTTATCTTTGTTGTTTTTATCACAGCATTCTGGTCCCCCTACTCTCAAGCCTTCTTCATGTTCTTACCATTATTTTGATTAATTTCTCATTTTTACTGTCCTTATCAGTCTTTTGACAACTGTACCCACATGTCTTCCACAAACATTTGCTACATTTGAATCCAAGTGGATTCAAATGAAGGATTCTGTTTAACATTACTAAAAGCTTACTGTATTCAGCAGACAACTGTAGAAGGCTACAGAGTAGAGAAGTCAAAATATCTTGATAATGACAAGAGAACTGGTCTGGGACAGAATATCTACAACATTGGCCTTCAATTTTCTTCTCTATCAATTATGACAAAACTGCAAATTTTCTTCATTTATGGAAGGCATATGCCCATATCATGTTGAAACACCGGTTCTCATATGATCACCAAAGTTAAGCAACATCAAGCCTAGTCAGTACCTAGATGAGTAACCACTTGAGAATACCAGGTGCTGTATGTGCAGGTGGTGTAATAGATACTGGCTCAGAACTGGAAATTGAAAAGATGAGTTCCAATTCCAGTCAGGTTTGTTATATTCATTTATGTGCAAATACTCTTGGGAAATGTATGAATTCACCTCTTCTCCTCCCCAGCTATAGGTTAATTAGTAGAACTTGTATCAATAAATCTGTATTATCTTCCAAAAATACTTACAATGTAAAAATATTTTCTGGCTTTAAATAACCTGCAAAAGGTTGATAAGCCATAAAACCAAATTAATCTTCATTTGTGATTACTAAATATCACGGATTTATTATAAATCTTAACATTATTAGATTCATAATAGGAGGGAAGTTTATCCCTATAAAAACAAAATACAGCATTTCTTTTTCTAAGGTTAGATTGTAGCAAGGAATATTACAATGAAAGTTCAGATTTCATGGCTTTTATTCATTAATTTTCAAGCCAAATCATGTTCAGTGGTTACAGTCTAATGAACAGCCATGTTGGGAAAACATTCATATAAAAACTAACCAATCTTGTCTACTGTTCCTTTTATTTCATATTATGTGGGTTTATTTATGGATGGATCAAGTGGCTAATGACCTTTCACAGGAAACTACTCAATGTTGGGAGTGACATGTCTAGTTAAAAAAAGAAGCAGAAAGCCACAAAGCATTTCAGAAAAAAACTAAAAAAAAAATATTGGTTTGAATTGGTCCCTGTCAAGATGAAATTAGATATCAGTATAGTAGATTCAACATACTCCTACTAATTATTCAAGCAAGAAAACCCAGCATTGCCCAGTCTAGAAATTTTTTTCTAGGTTCCATGTGCTGCTAGTGTAATGGTTAGTAGATTTTGTTACATTTACTTTCATGCAAATACTATTGGGAAAGGTATGAATCCATCCATTCTTCCCCAGTTATGAGTTAAATAAATGTACAGACTGGGCTCTTTAGTCTTAGTCGGTAATTATTATAGAAGAAGAACAACTCTGAATTCAAAACTAGTTGTGCATGGGGCTTGCAACTCCATCCTGTAAAAAGCTACTTGGTACAGAAACCATAGCATACTAACAACATTGTTTCTGAAATTAGATTTTACTAATATTATATTTACTCACATTTAACATAACCGGTAATGCAATAGAATATAGGGAGAGTTGGATTTGTTCCTTCCCCAAAAGCATCACTGTAAAATTACTATAAGTCATACTAATATTTTAAAATAGTACACTGGAACAATTTTTTTTTATTTTCATTTGTAATGTTTTGAGATTGGAGACTGTCTTCTCCATAGTTACAGCCGTCTAGTATAAAGCTAATTAACACTGACAAAAATGCAAATAAATGATCTATGGTTGTTTATATATATATATATATATATATATATATCGGATCAGAGAGTAAGAGTGAACTCTGTATATATTGGATTCCCATGGACAGGGAAAGAGATTCATACATCTGGAAAATACCTTGAAATCCATCTATCTGAAAAGTGACATTGTAGTGTTCATGCAACGGCTGACCAGTTTTCCTTCTTTCTCTGTTTTTTCTTTGGCTAATGCTTCTTGTTTTGAAATGAGGTGTCTCTTAGTAATTGTTATTCCAGTAATGGTATAAGATAGGGTTATAACTGCAGTTCATAACATTTTTATCCATTTTTATCAGCCATACCTATACCTCTAGAATTTATTTTTCATTATTTTCTTTTTATTTCCTTGGGCCCAATGCCTGTTGTTATCAACAGTATTCTGGATAATTCCTCTTCAATGGGATCATCCATAATTGTTCAAATATATTGTATTTTTGTTTTACAGACCAATATCTATACTCCATGTTTAACCACCTTTGTACAGCTTCAGGTGGCTGAGTTTTGAATTTAGAGTTTTCCTTCTCATAGACTGGTTGCCAGTTATGGCTAGAGAACCCAGTCTGCTTGTCTGTTTAACCTATAGCTGGAGGAAAGAGAGATGGATTTATACCATTTTCCAATTCTCTGGAATTTACCTACTGAAAATACTTTGGTGAACATGGCGCCTCTTTTGCAGAAGACATATCCCAGCAACTTCTCAATCAGTGACCCTCCTTAAGGACCACCAGATTTCCAATACAAACCATCAGCAATAACTGAACTCTACTAGAAATACCACTCTTGAAAACCTTGGTGATCGGTACCACTAAAAAAATATGTCTGTAATTTGACCAATATGATAAAATGATAATGCAACATATATATATATTAATATATAAAGATAAATGTATCTTAACTCACTAACTCAAGCCTTGTAGACTTTGCTATGGAGTCTGGTGCTACAGCTCTCAACACACTAAGCATCACTGTTGTGATTTTCATAACAAATAGTTTTTTATAGAATGGAACTGTGAGCCTCATGGCCAACAGGTTTTGAATTGAAAGTTGTCATTCATATAGACTGGTTGTGAACCAAGACTGAGGAGTCTAGTTAGCTCTACTATTTAATCCATAGATTAGAGGAGAAGTGATAGATTTATACCTTTCCCAATAGTAATCATCCAAAAGTGAATGAAATGAACTTAACTATAATTTGAACTTGGTTTATTGATTTCTTATTCTGAGCCACTAAACATTACACCACTTGCACATCCATGTATCTAAAATGTATGGTTTTATTAAAATATATGCATTTGACAATAGGAAAATCATCATTCATAAGGATAATTACAACAAGTCTGTCAGTTCAGTTTTCTAATATTTTAATCATCAGATGTGCATGTAATGTGCAGGTTCTTTGTTGTTTTGCTATCTCTCCTAATCCCTATTCTACACAAGCTCATTAGGTATGGTAATTGCTGCTTTCCTCTCTCCCTCTTGCTTTCAATATGTCCTGTGAGTATTAATTTCTCCAAGCGCTCTTTCCTATGCCCTAGAAATTTCAGCTGCTTCTTTCTGATGTTAAGTATAAGTGTCATTTTTGTTTCCCTTTTCTTTAAAACTTTGTTGTTGCTTACATGGTATTCTCAACATCCTTCTGTAGAATCACATTTCTGTTACCTGATGTCTCTTCTTACTCTATGAATAGATTGTCCAGCATTCACTGTCATATAGTGATTTACTAAGCATAACTTAGATGTGGCAAAAGCCAAAAGTATGGAGCACCCAGTGAGGATTGAACTCACTACTCAATCATAATTGAGCTAGCAAGAAAAGCTTACTAACCATTAGACCATGTAAAAGTGCCTAATATAGAAGGACCAATATTACAAACTATTTATGACCATGGGTTTCACACCCTTGCAATCGTCAGACAAACAATTAAATTAACTCCATACTATTTGTCTGATAATCACAAGGATGTGAGACCCAGGGTCACAAACTCACATCAATCCAACTAAATATGTTAGCTCTATCATGGATATTGAGCACTTTCCAATAAGTACCACACATATATAATATATAAATAATATACATAAAAATTACATACATACATATATATATATATATATATATATATATATATATATATATATATATAGTCTTGGATAGCAACTGGTTTACTGCAGAAAGAAATGGCAACCTACTGCAGGGAAAAAATCTGCCTTGTCAGTTATGTATCGGAAGGTACATGATCGCCTAAGCATGTATCGCGCATGGCATAACTGAACTGATGTGAGTGTGTGTGTGTGTGTGTGTGTATATATATATATATATATATATATATATATATATATATATATATATATTGCTTTGACTCATTTATAGTTTCTTTGGTCTTGAAGAGGTTGGGGTTTTCCACTGTGAAGACTGAGCCTTGGTTTAGAGTCATAGACATAGACCCATGATTCGTCACCCCATGACCATTTTCAAAAAGTTTTCTATGGTGTGGTGAGATGACCGCACTATACACAATTTCCTTTCAAGCATTGCTATAAACAACCAAAGTGTGGCAGAACATTATAACTTAGTGTGTAAGGCCAATTTGTACTTAGCAGCTTCACTCTGCATACTTTAGCTCCATTACCATAGCAACAGCCCTAAAACATTTTCATCAGTACTCATTCATATATATATATATATATATATATATATATATATGAAGAAAAATTTGGAAAAAACAAACAAAAATCCTTAAATGCAATTATGTTGTTTAAAATGAATGAAATGTCGATGTCTGACGTTTCGGTTTAATAAACCTTCTTCGGGACAATATTCATTAAAATACAATTCAGTTCAATTTATATATATATTGAGGGACATTATCAAGGCTATGTAGGAATTACTTTGTTGCACATATTTATATACAAGTGCAAGGATTTTAAATTTGAGAATGTTCATGAATATTAATCAGGTGAAGGATTCATGAATATTCATCAGCTTGAATGGATAGTCAAAACATGTGGAGGACAGAAAGTGCCATAATGCCAAGTAAAAAGTATGTGAGTAATATTCAAGAAATATATATTTTTTTAAATGAATATTGCTTAAATTGTGATTAGATTGTTATGGTGTGGGATGGATGTTTATCTCCTAATAATTATATATATATATATACACATATATTTAAACATATATTATTAAATAATGTCTAGTATGTCTGATCATGAGACATTCTAATGTTTGAATGTTTGCTTTAATTTCTGATGAAAATAAAGAAAAAACTTGTCCAAAATTTGCATATTTTTTTTTTACATATATATATATATATATATATATATATATATATATATATATATATAATGATGATAATAATAGTAGTAGTAGAAGAATAAAATAGTTCACTGAACTAAGATTCATGAATAATTTTATAGCCATATTTTTCATGTATTTATGTTTTAAACCCATATCCTCCTGGAATCAATTTAAATTCATACAATCTTTATTCCATCAATCTTCAATCTAAATTATAGTGAAAATTTCAGGGAAATATTTGAAAATTTCCAAGGTTTTATCTGAAATCAATAAAAAAATGACCTTCAAGCAAAATGGTCACAATATATGGAAAAAGGTGGGCATCAATTTAAACATTTATTTGTTTAAAAATAGTCAAGATATTTTTAGATTAATTCTATAAATGATATAAGAAAAATCTATAAGATAAAATTTTTAATTTGTTTAGTTAGATTTAAATCCTGTATTGTATAGTGGCTGGCCACTCATATGTGAGTATGCCAGTCTAGTAGGGCAGTTAACCAATCCCTGTTGCTGACTCCTATTAAGGCGTATCAAAATTACTTTATTATTTTTCAGAGGTTTACTCAAAAGATTGTTTCCCATATACATCTGTAGACTATCTATGATTCTGCTAAAATAATATGACTGACCACTCATATCAGAAGTTTGTTGTCTATTAGGGTGGCTGTCTAATCCCTGTTGTAGATGCCTGCTCAGGCACATTTGTGTTTGTTCAACACCCACAGAATTCACCTGTGATTTATACTGCAACTATAATGAGCAGACTTTAGTTACAGTTTCTGGGAGAGAGAACATGTTATCTGGCTTGATCAACAGTATGAAAAAAGCCAGTACACTTCAATTCTCGATCATGATGACTTGTGAATTCATGCTAGTACAACTATCAACAGTTCCCAAATAGTTCTGTCTACACAATTTTATTCACAGGGCGTGGGTCAACCTGTGGTATGATTTTCAGTCACTTTTCAAATGTACCACATGCTGAGATTGCTTCCTCAGGCTGATAACATCAAAAAGTCACTTTCCTGTCATATCAACCATGATGAGATTTGAACCTAGACCTTATATCGGAAAGTGATCATCCTAACCACTTGGTCACATGATAAACGTTAATGGTATAGTGATGATTTTTCTTTGAAATTTGTTATTTATAACAATATAATGTGTGTGTGTGTTTGTAAATCTTTTAAACAAGTTATGAAATATATTCTTAACTTTTTACTTTGTTTACAACTTCCAAGATTAATTGCTTGTTTTGTCATCTGATTCATGCAGTGAGCTTTCTAATTTTTATAGAGAAAATGAAATCTCTCAGTGGGAGAATTAAATTATCTGGTTTCATAATAGCACAAATTTTAAATGAGAAACTCTTGAAGAATTGTAATTAGACACTAAACTTATTAATTTATCACATGCACCGTTAATACGGATATTAATTTTTTTTTTTATCCAGCAACAATCATGACTTTTAAAATGCAATTCTCAATAGATATACATAAATGAAAATCAAGTGTGAGTGAGTGCAGTCGAGAAATTATATTTTGAACTTTTGTTAGAGAAAGATATTAAATGTTTTTGGCCCATGGATAATAGGATTTAAGTAATAAAATTTATTTTACATGCATTTATGTTCTTAACCCATATCTTCCTAGAATGAGTTTAAATTGATACTGTCTTGATTCTATCTATCTAAGCTATAATTACAAACTATAGTTTTGGAAAGTGAAAACATTTTGGAATATTTCCAAGATTTCATCTGAAATCAAAACATGAACTTCACACACTCACTTACAGCTCCAAGATTAAGAGTCGTGTACTCTATGGACTGAACTAGTCAGGCTCTCTTGAAAAAAAATGTATTTCAAGAAAAATGGTCACAATATATGGAAAAAAGTGGGCATCAATTTAAGCTGATGCCAAGAGGATGTTGGTAAAGTTTCAGTTACTATGTTTAATTTATTTTTACTTTAAAATCCTTTAATTGTCAAACAAAGCTTAGAAAGCTAAGACAGCATGTACATGTTGTCATCATTGTTGGCAGAACTCATTGCCAAGTATTCAGGTGATCATCAACATTTCTTCTTGGGTGGAATGAATCTTATGTAGTATCTGAAGAGATGTCCTCAGCCCCACCACATGGTAAAGTAGGACGGTTCAGGAGATGGAGAACTCTGGATTTTTTTTTTTTTGGTCTCTCTTTTTCTCTTCTATTTGTCTTCTGGTGTTTTTGAAGGATGTTGTTTTTTTATGGACTGTTCTTCTCCAATTGGTTCTTTAGATGTGAGAAAAGTCTTTGAGTATGAAAGCCTTGGCTGCAAATTGTTTAAGGGGGTCCATGTGTTGCCACTCCATGGCACACACTTCACCTGACACCATCCACTGACTTGTTCTCATATGTAGAATGTTGTCTTGACCACTAACCTGCTGGGTGTCAGATCATGCTTAATCTAGTCTCTTTCCTGAATCCTTACTGCCATGAGTGACCTTACCAGGAGACAGAGCATCAGATGGAATTGCATTCAGGTTTTTCATGAATCACAAACTCCTACACTATGACACACTATATGCACATTATATATATTATGTGTTTTAGAAGCTCCAAAAAATTAATATATTTTTAAGTATATAAAAATAAAACTTTAGGTAAACAAAGACAGTAGAAAGTAAGACAAATTATGAAATATTCGTATATAAATAAACACAAATTTCAAAAAATTTGTTCATTTTAGAAACAACAGAAACAAAAAATGAAAATACTTCACGACAAATTCATTATTTAATATACAATAAAAATAGTAAAATAATTTATCCTGCTTTTTTGATAGTAATCACACCTAAATTATCAATTCATAAAAATGAACAAGAGTAGAACACATGCATACATGCACACAGGCACAAACACATGCATTTTCCTTAAATTTTCAAAGAAAAGTCCCAGTACAAGTGCTAATGCTAAGCGTAAGGCTATATTGCTGGAAGATAAGGTGGAAATTAATTATTTATTCAGAATACTGTATGCGCATGTCATAAATATTGTAATAGGCAATGGGGAGTGCTTATCTGTGGTTTAGAGTGTGGTTATTTTAACTTAAGTCATTTTTCATGACCTCTGGAACCAATTACTGATGTAGGGTGAAGTATACCTGTATTTTAAAGCCTCAGGCATGGAATTAAGTTATATAACAAAAGAAAGTTCTATTTTTCTGTCAACCCCAAGTCATATGATTTTTCTCTTTGCGACTTAGAATGAACAGTTTTGAATATTAAATGAGTAAGCTTTCTCGATGCCAGTTGATTTTACTTAATGGAACTTGGTAAAATAATCTATCCATATAGAAGCCATGGTAGTATTTCTTTCTCTGTCATATACAGAAGACAAATGACAGTGTTTACCAGCTCGAGAAACAATCATCTGAGACATCCACTTTGACATTATTTTAGTTTCCTTCTTCTCCAAACTTGGAAAAATGTCACGATTAAAATATTATGATCCATTTTGTCAAAGAGATTAGATAAAAAACAAAATAAAACAAAAAAAGAACTATGGGTCAGTATAATGTGAAATATTATTTCCTCTGAGCTGTTGTGAAATATTCTTAGATCAGAACTTGCTAGGCTTCTGATATCAAATTCTGGGCATCTAAACATAACTTGTCGATTATAAGTCATCGTTCTTCTTTTTTTTTATCACTCGGTTTCCAAGATGATCAACACCCACAAAGATATATAGAGGTGGATCAAAAAGTCCGCAGCCTGACTGTCTTTATTAAGTGAATTTTGATCTGAAATTTTACAGTAATTTTTCGATACAAGAATATTTTTTCATGATCCTATATGAAAATATTGTTATTAGAATCCCACATGCAAATGTTGTTGTTAGAATACCATATGTAAATGTTGTTGTTTCATCTCATATATAAGTATAGTTTGTTTTTATTCCATATGTATATACTTTTTCATCCTGTATGTAAAAATTGATTCATCCTATATGAAAATATTGTTTCATGATTCTATATTAAAAAATGGCTTTGAGCGAGTGAAACTTGTGGGGCTTGTCAGAGACTATTCTTCTTTGGGCATTGTGAACTGGTGTTACAGAATCACAAAGAAAGAACTATACCAAATAACAGAAACAACATCACTTGAGGACTACCAACAGCAGCAACAACTAAAATGGATAGCACATGGAACTCAAAGAGAAAAGACATAATCAATATGTTGACTATTTCAAATAAAATGTTGGGAAGGAAGCCTATCAGTACTGGATTCTTCTATTGTAATTCTAATATTATTTTCACAAATGTAACTAATCATAATGGGGAAATTGTCTGACAAATAAGACTCTGAAATAACACTTATCTGGGCCTGAAAACTATCCACTAGTACTGGAAAGAAACTTGCTACTATCAGAACCATCCAGAAAGACTAGATAAAGAGAAAAAAATTAACTACAGATGAAATACATATAAAATAAAAAAAAAAAGGATACTGATGTTCACCCAGTACAAGGCTCAAGTGCCACTCAAGGTAGACAGTTACTGAATGATGCGTGTGACACAAATGTAATAGGAAAAGATCTGGTAGACAGTTAAATGTTGATCCTAGACTTGAAGAGTTTAAGATTGTTGTGTTTGGGGAAGGTTATTGCAAAGATTGTTGGGTTTGGGGAAACACCACAAGTGAATCTGTTCCACAAAACAGAAGGTTTTGGAATGCCCTTTTACCAAAGGAATACATAGTGAATAATGATGATTAAACCCTATGGACATAACAAGGATGGTTTTAGCTGTAAACCGGTGGCGCTAAAGAATAGAAAGATGACTGAATGGAACATATACAAATCTGCTTAGAAAAGTTCAGAACATCAGTTGGAGATTCCATGCAATGCTTAACCCAATTTACAGAGACTAATCTCTCTTGAACTCAAACAAGAAGGATTGTAGTTTGCCAGCCACTGCCACTGAGTGAATGGGGAGGTTGTCTCATCCTTACTTCTATGGCACCCTTTTTCTTGTGAAAGTTGACTTTCTCAGACATCATGGCTTGGGACTCTGGGTTGAACATTGGGTATCTGTGAATAGCAATGCAGGACCGAGCAGTTTACAAAGAGATTGTTACTGGATTTTCGATCAACCACAGGGTGGTTGAAGGATGATGACGATGGTGAAAGAATGGAACTCATCAGAACATTTGCCATAGCAATAACAATATAGTAGCAGTAGGTTTATTATGTTGTGTCAGTTGAAAAGAGGCTGTAGGATGGAAAATAATACCCATCACATCATATAAATGTTTTTGAAATCTGTCATGGATGGAAAGAAATAGACTTGAAGTTCAATCCTAGTTATGGCAGCAGTGCTCTGTCTTTCATTTGAACTGACTCTTGTAAAGATAAAACACAGCAGGAGGAATCCGGTACTTTCTGAAGTGTCAAGAAGAACCAACTATAACATTAAAATTGTCTGTAAACACAATCAGTTATGCTGCCACTGTGAGAACTATTGGTCTGCCATATTGGCGCCATAATCACTCGGATTCTCAAGTATTTTCATTTTAGATTTATGCCAAAATATTGATTCGGTGATTATTTATTTCACAAAGAAGAGGAAAATCATCTTAGGCGCCAACAAGTTAGAAAGAAGCATCTTCAAGTACCATGTTTTTCTAATAAACCACTTTTCACCAATGTTATTGACAAGTAAGATTTTGCAAAATTGCAAATGAAAGAAATGGCTGTCTAGTAAATGTTGGTGTGGCAAACGAGAAATCACCTACCACAAAAATGAGTTTGTGTCCTGTGCACAGTTTGCTGAAGAAAAGGAAAAAATAAAAAGTAAATAAATCCTAGATAATTACTGCCTCACATATGGTAATTTTTTTCTTTTTTTTTTTTTTTAATCCTCCCTGACTATCGTGACCAATCGAAAAATTTACCTCCTCAATAAAAACTGTTGCTTTTCTTGATGAAGAAGAGATTGGGGGCAGTGTTCATGTGCGAGAGCGAGTTCACTGTATTAAAATCTTTGCCATTTTTTTTTTTATTTTGCTTCTTGGACTTTTGACTGTACTACTTATATTTCTTGCCTTTTCAGTTTGCCAGACTGTATTTGTAATATAGACTTTTTCACTGTTTCATTTGTTAACAGACACAGCAACTAAATACATTGGGACAAGGATGTCCAAATTTATTTTTGTTTTAACTTAAATTTTGCCCAATACAATGCTCAAGACCCTCCACTCTGGGTAGAAGTTTACAGTTGAAATACTAATGACGAATGAGGTGTGTGATATGATTGAAAATGGAGGTGATATGAAGTAAAGATTATGAGAATAAGAAGGATAATGATTTGCCTTTGAATTGAAGGAGTTAAGATTGTATTAATCAGGAAAGTATGCATGTGAGAGTTCTACAAAGTAACAGTTCTTGGAAAAGGCTATCTGAATGAAACGTCCTCCTTACAATTGTAATATGAAGGGGAATGAGGATGATTAAACTCTGTGGAAGTTGCATGTCATATTCTTGCTGTGGAGCTAAAGAAAGGAGCTTATCTAAACATTTGCTTAACTAAATTAAATGAATTATTCATTATCTTACTAAAGAAATGCATTCCAAATAATTTTTGTACAAAAATCTATGGTAAATAATTTGTTATATGTTATATTCCATGCTAATAGGAATATATACTTGACAAACACGGTGGATAAAAATAAGTAAAGGTTTATTGTAAAAAACCAGTACAATAAGAAATAAGGTACAGTTATGCACATGGTCGTTACAAGTCAATTCAGTTGTGAGTGCATATTGGAAGGTTAGTAGTTCTCGTGTAAGTCTGAGTAGTACCCAACAGATCTCTGCTAGACTCCTGTAGTCCACTGACTTACCGATACTTATAGGTAGTTACTACCTATAGTAGAAATGTATTATAATTTTAATATAGGAATGTAATACAAATACTTTTAGTCTAATTTTGTACTACTTTTTGTCTAATTTTGTAATTTTTAACTTACTATAGGAATTTATTGTAACTAATTTTACTGCAGAAATGCATTGTTATTTGTATTGGAAATAATCTTACTATAGGAATGTATTCTATACAATTTTATTCCAGAATTGTATTGTAAATAAATTTAGAACAGAAATGTATTGAACATCTGTTTGCTATAGTAATAAACTACAAATAATTTAAGCATAGAAATATATTGAAAATCTGTTTACTATAGTAATGAACTACAAATTGTTATAGCATAGAACTATATTGTAAATCTTTTTATTATAGTAACTAACTACAGATAATTTTAGCATCAAAATGTATTGTAAATGTTTTTATAATAATGAACAACAAATAATTTTAGCATAAAAATATATTGTAAATAATTTACTATATAAATGCATTGAAAAAACATTTTGTTTAAAAAAATTTTTACTATAGAATATATTGCCAATAATTTTATTATAGAAATATATGGTAAACAATTTTACTATAGAACTACATTGCAAAGGTTAGGAATCAAGGCAAGCATTAAGAATACTATAGAGATATTTCTGTACTATGATTATACTCCAGTGGTAGAAGCCTAAGTCCCTAACTATAAAGTCCCACTCACAAACATAGATATCCTGCCTCATGTAAATCATGATTATAGTTTTATTTATTTCTTTTTCACTGATTGCACTTTTTTTTATCTAAACATGAAAAAGTATTTCATGTGGGGGTTTGACTTTGTTGCTTATATGTCATGCAGACTTGTGTTTGGCATTGAATGACTTAATACCAGGTCACTACCAGATTATCTCCAGTTGAGTTAGTACACCAGCAATAGTTAAGCAACTATTTCTGCTTAATGAGGATTAGGGATTAAAGCAGAAACCCGATATAAAGGCATCTTCTTTCTTTCTTTCTTTCTTTCTTTCTTTCTTTTTCTTTCTTTCTTTCTTTTTTTTTTTTTTTTTAAATCTCAGTTAATATGACTGCTGGCTATGCGCAACTGTCCACCATTTTTAACTGTGATAAAATGGTTTTCTTGGGGTAAGTATAGTCGATTCTATGTCTGTACTTTGCATTTTAACATTCTGTCTGTGCTGCTTCCTGATACTGGCCTGGCATTAAGCCATTCGATGCCAAAGCCAAGGCATATAAGCAACAAAGGCAAACCCTCACATGAAATACTTTTTCATGGTTGGATGACAGAAAGTGCAATCAGTGAAAAAGAAAGAAATAAAAACATAATCATGATCTACATTAGACAGGATATCTGTGTTTGTGAGTGGGAAAATTTACAAATGAATGAATGAAGGAAAAAAAGTACGGAGAAGAAATGAATGTGCAAATAAAGTAATAAAGAAATGATTATTGTGGGTTTGGAAATAACCCTGTTCTATCATGCTGTCATTACTAACACTAATGTTTTTCATTATTATTAAGATCATTAATCAATGTTTTATTTATTAAGGTGTATCATGAATATGTTATGTTATGTTTCTGTTATCCAATCATGAAAAAATATTTTATGTGGAGGTTTGCCTTTGTTACCTACATGCCATGTACATTTGTCTTTGGCATTGAATGACTTAATGTAAGGTTAGTATCAGATAATCTCCAGCGGAATTGGTGTATTCTTGCTTAATGACGATCATGATCATTAATCATTGTTTTATTTATTTGGGTGTATCAAAAATATTATTTTTTTCAGACTTTTACTCAAAAGTTGACTAAACATCTGAAGACTAACATTGATTTTAATTTTATTATTATTATTTTGAATATATCAATGTCTGTCATTTGTGCAGATGTCTTCAGTACCAGAAAAGACACGGCCTGTCAGGTCACAACATGGACCTCAGGCACACAGTACTATTCAAAGTATGCTTGCTGTATCCAATAAAGCAAAGTTTTGTAGCATTCACAAAGTTATTTTACACCAAGTTGGTTGGCATATTCTTTAAACTTAAATGGGATAGAGCCAAGTGCCCCAATCATTAATGGAATGACTGGTAATCCCGACCTTTAGTTCAGAGTAGTTGCTGATCTTTTCTAAAAGTGCAATCTCATACTCTAACTTTGATCACTTTCATCGCTTACATTGTGTATTTGTTTCATGGTCAGTCACAGGATAATGACAAGTGGGAGCCTGGCCTTCCTCTCTAACGTACTTAACTTCTCACCTTCCAGGTAAGGGACTTTCACTGCTGTCAGTTCCAGTCCGATTAACACCAGTATTGATCATTTCAATATTATTTTGCATCATTTTCCTGAATGAGTTTGTTTTAGGTGTTTTTCTTCACCTAGTATTTTTCGTATAACAATATCACTATATGACTTGCCAACCAAGGCTTAGAGAGGCTGACATGGTTTCATTGAGGGAGTTATACGATGCCAGATCTCGCCCTCAACTCATCACAGTGGTTATACTTTTTTATTTTTTATTTTTTTAAGCATTTCACCCCAAGCAAGGCGGGAGTGCCACTAGAATGCAAGGGGTTACAGAGGATTGGGAACAAGAGTAAAGAGCCATGTTCGAGGAAAGGATGAAAGGAAGGACAGGGAATTAGATCAAGGCATCTGGAGATGTCTATTGACATTACATTTGAATAATTGAAGATTATAGCTATCAAGAGGAAGGGAGTTCCACAGACGGGAAGTGCAAGACATGAAGCTATTGGAATATAAGAGATGGCTACATTTAACAGTTTCAACAGTGAAAGGGTGGGAATGAGATGCCAACCTAGTAGCACCCTTAAATTCATGCAGTTTGGGAACCAGCAAAAGTAGCTCGTCGCAGCAGTTACCATGAAAGTATTTGCAGAAAAGACAGAGGGAAGTGATGGCATGTCTGTGAGAAATTGACTGTAGATGCCAGTTCAGGACCAATTACAGTGCATATCCATCTCTGGATTTTGTTAAGGACCTTGAGATAAACTGGGGACTCCAGACCATATATGGCAACAGTATTCCATGCAAGGGCGAATGATTGATTTATAGATTTGAAGGATGGACTCAAGCGAGAAAGACCTTCTGGTGTGACACATTTATTTTTATTATTATTTCCTTAGGTTTCTGTTGTGTGCTCATTTCCTTCTAGGTCCCAACTAGCAACCTAAGGTAAGAAATGTCATGACATTTTCACTGAGTAATTTTGTTAAAAAAAAAAATAGAAAATCAAACTATAACAACACACATTTTACATAGATAAAGACATTCATAATGTGTGAGCTGTACTTGTGAGTACAATATTTTGTATTTCATTAAGGCATGGACTACCATGGATCCCTTCAATGAGTCTACTGGAACCTTTTCCAATCAAACTGAAGGCTCCAAATACAACTGGAATTATTGATTTCCTCATGTGCCACATTTTTGAGATTTCCTCTTCAAGATCCTTGTATCTTAATATTTTTTTAAGATCTTCCAAGATACATTACAATCTGCAAGAATATTATTTTTATAATTATCATTATCATCATCTTCTTAACTGTTTTTGATTTGAAATGGAGATCTTGCATTAAGGATATTCTCCATCATGTCTTCCAACCTCAAACATATAGCTCCTTTTGCAGAATAGTTCCAGTTTCAAACATTGTAGACTTCTAAAGTGATGATATACTAAGCTTTATGCTGATTTTCTTAATGTAGGACTTCAAAGTCTGTCTATATTTCTGAGATTTCTGAGATTACATTAGTTGGACTATTGTCCTCATCTTTGTCGCCATATTTGTCACAACGTTTCGGCCGTTGTACGCTCCGGCCTTTTTCAGGTGGTTGGAATTTCGAACTGAACCCTTTATTTCGATCATTGGGGTAGACTGTTCTAGTTCCACGTGCCATGTTTGATGGATGTCAGTTATCAGTTATCTCCTGCTAATTTTCCCTCTGATCATCTCAACATGATCCCACAGGGGGCGGTGATCTCCCTTCTCTCTCCATATGTGGTCAGCCACGCCTGTTGAGATCATAGACAGGGAACACCATTGGAAAATTCATAAACTTAAGGAATCAGCACATATGCTAAGCCAGAAAAATCTCCTGAGCCGACCAAGCATAGAAATAAATACAATATGGGAACCAGTAATAAGGAGTGCCAGAGAAAAGCAATGATAACAAAGTTGCAATATGAACTCTGGTAAAGACATGCAATGATAACAGCAAAATTGCAATATGAGCACTGGTAAAAAATGATGCTGAAAACATTAGGTTTATAATACTCAGAAGTTCATACCCAGATGGCATCCCATGGCACAGTGGATAAAGGCGTTGGTTAGATCCAGTGACAGACCCAAAAGAAGGTGAGTTCAATACCTGGTTAAGGCAGTGGAGAACTTTCAGAGGGAAAATTAGCTGACATCCATCAAACATGGCACGTGGAACTAGAACAGTCTACCACCTGAAGAAGGCTGGAGCGTTGTGACAAATATGGGGACAAAGATGAGGACAATAGTCCGACTAATGTAAATACTGTAGGACTTCAAGTTCAATGATATGAAAACTAATGGCATCTGGGACAATAGTGGCCTGAACATTCCCTATTCTGGCAATTTTCATTCAGATGTCAATGTATTTCTTGAGATGGTCAATTTCTTAATTTATTACTATTTTATTAGGGTGTATCAAAAGTCCTTTTTTTTTTCTAAAGTTTGTTTTACATATACATCTGAAGACTATCATTGTCTTCTCTTTTTTTTTAAAACTACAACCTATAGGTGATCTTTGACTAAGATCTAACACTTGTTTGCCTCCTCACCAGGGTTGCAGGCTTTTGTTTTGTTTTTGAGTGTTGATTGAATGATTGTCCAGAATGAAAATAGGATAAAAGGAATTATGATTCAGTTGAATTGGTTTTATATTTATGTATGTTTATCTCAGTAAATGAAATGAACAAAGGTTATTTACCACTTCAAATTTAAAGTGTCACCATATTTCTTATGAGAGTGAAACAGTTACTGTGTTTGCTTCCTTTTTTATGGAAGAGCATAGAATCTGATGAACCCATTTGTGATTGGACTATAAAATACCAGAGGAATCGCAGTGCGTTAGTAATTTATGCATATTATGAAAAGAGTGGCAGCTGACATATTCTACACAAGCCTGTATCTGATCTGTATCAACTGGGGCTGACTTGGTACTGTCCTTCTTTACAGCGAATGTTCCTCAAAGATGAAGAAAAGACTCGAGGTGACAGGGATGTGTTTCTACAGAAGGATGCTAAGGATATCATGGACTGAGCATGTGAGCAATGATGAGGTCCTAGAGAGGTTGCAAACAAGAAGGAGTCTTATACTTAACATCAGGAAGAAGCAACTGAAGTTTCTGGGAGATATAATGAAAAAGGAGGGCCTGGAGAATCTGATACTCACAGGTCGAATAGAGGGAAAGAGAGAGATAAGAGAAAACAATGCATGACATACCTGGTGAGATTAAGCAAGTGCATGACAGAGAGTGGTCTGGGGGAGGAAGCAGAGGGAGGGAACTTGTTGAGAGCTGCAAGGGATAGAGGGAGGTGGAGAGCCATGATCACCTACCCCCTGAAAGGACATGGCACATAAAAAGAAAAGAATTGACTAGGTCACCATGGATAGCGGGTAGGATGTTGAAAAATTTGAAATCCCTAATGATCCTTAGCTAAAAATGTCACTGATGATAGTGCATCAAACAGATTATTATTATTATTGTGATATTATTATATGTTATTATTATCATATTAGGGTATCTAAAAAATAATTTCATTTTTTAGACCTTTACTTCAAACTTTATTTCATGTACACATCTGAAATTATAACATAGATTCATGTTAGTTGCTCCCTATATTTTTTTGATTAATATTACTGTGAAGCTTATTAAATCATATCATATTAGACACTAATTTCTCAAAAGTAATTAGCTGTTTTTCAGTAAAAAATTAAGACCTTTTATGAAAATCTACTTCTTGTATACTAATTCTTTTCAGGATGTAAGTGATCATGGCTCTCCATAATTTCCTATTTTTTGTTGTATAAGTATGTATTTCTATAATGTTTTTCACCCTACTTTGTCCTGCTTTGGCCATCCATTCTCAAAAGATCATAAAATAGCTTAGTTGCTATTTCTCTCTGCTGCTATTATCTCCAGTATGTCCTGTGAGTGTTAAATTCTCTTAGCCTTCTTATATTATTATTATGTGGCCTAGAAATTTCATCTCTTTCTGATTGTATGTTTTCTTTTTTATTTTCCTTAAGATCCCCTCATTGCTCACATGTTCTGTCCATGATATTCTTAGCATTTGTCAGTAGGACGACATCTCTGCCACTTCTGCCACTGTTGTTTCATAGAATAAATCGTTTTATTCACACACCCCGACTAAATGTATCTGAAAATGTTTACCCACCTTGTTATATATGTAATAACCCTAGTTCATAAATAACACTTTCTTTCATTTCTGAACATTAATAATTCTCATTTTCAGTGCACAGCATGCAGAATCTCAAAACTTATTTCAACAATTTTTTTAAAATCTTTAATTTGCAACTTTTTAAAGAAAAAATTTCTAGTCAAACATATTTTCTTTGTTATAACACAAAATAATTAAACTGACTGGGAAAGAGAGTACTTGTAATATGAGAGTACAACAAAAATGAATGGCAGACACTTGCCAGTATTCAAGTACAAATGCAGTCAGCACTAAGATACAATTTTGTTATAGTGTATAGTGGAACAACCTATCTGTTGTAGAGTAGTTTTCACAGTGGAGGCTTATATTTCACTAAGTCGTCCTAAATTAGGTTCGACGTACAAAACGTTAGGAACTTGAAATAAGAGTTAATGACGCAGCAATCTAGTTGTGATGGTTGATACTTCAATGTCCAACATCGACTGACTCGCTCAACACCACTCAGCCCAACTGGCGACCACTACTACTACTTATTATGTGTGGGAGAGTCTATTAATAATAGAATAGGTACGTTCAGGTATGACACTATCACACCCCTGACAGTGATTGGTCAGTCTAAAGAAACATGAATGAGGAGAAAATCAAAGACGTGACAAAGTATTGTAGTAGCAGTACCACTACGGATCTCCGTGACGTATCTCCCGTTTTCCTTATTATTATTATTATTATTCAGAACTTTTACTCATTGTACTTTCCATACAATAAAACCCATGTTATTTGTTTTACCTAATTCCTGTGTTTTGCATAATCTTTCAATTCGGAATTACCTAGTTGCTTATATCGTATTATCCACAATATAACAAATTTATGGTTATTGCTTCAGTATTCTCCCCAGCCAAAACCAAAAAAGAATTTGTTATATCACTATGATGTGTTGATAAAGCATTATTGATGCATCCCCACAGGACTAATTTGCATGATGTTGTGGATAGTCTATTCAGAGTGGAACATACAATGGAGTTTAATTGTGGGCAATGCTTTGCCTTTCCTTGATGTCATGTTGCCAGTAGCCTGGGATGAGATGTCCATTGCAAATCATCTAGTAAAAATGATCTTATAGGTTTTTATTTTCACCATGGTAGCAAAGTAGACTTTGGAAGAGTGATCAGATTCTGATTGTAGCCCTCAGTGTTTGTGTAGGAGTGAGAGGTGCACTAAGAAAGTTTTTAAGCTCATTCAGTACCTTAATTATTTCATGTTTGTGGAATATTTCAGAATTGAAGAGTGGAGCATTCTGACAGACTTAGTGAGTTGAGATATATTGATCTACCCACCAGCTCAATCGCAGCTACAGTTGTGGTGAGTTTATCTGGGCTTGACATGGGGTTTGTTAGAGCTGTTTCTGGAGCAGTGAAAGATTAATTAATACAAAACAAAATAGTAAGTTGGGACTTAGTGCAGATTCCTGATTTGTCACCTGTAATAATTGTCACAGTGAGTACATCGGGAACACCTCAAGAAATTTAAATCGAGGATTATATGAACACAAAAGGGATCTTTTACAAAACAATAGACTCAATGCATTAGTTGCTCATCATAATGAGTCTGACCAGAGTTTTGATTTAGAAAGTGCTACTTTAATTGAAAGAGAAAGCAATTTACTAAGATAAAGATGTTTAGGAAGAGCTTTTATCACTAGGTCATCCACAGTAAATTTACATTCAGGTTCTTACAATATTTTACCTTTCTTAACATATTTTCTGTTATTGCAATGTGATATATTTAATAACAAATGTGATAAAAGCATAAGAAACTAGCTAGACTATATACCCAAAACATATATTAAAAAAACATATATAATTTAAATTTAAAATTTTTAGCGTCCCCTCTCCTTCATGCACATGTGTAGTTGCATCAGCATAAACATCACTTTAATCCATTCAAGTTCTAAAGGACAAAATGCATCACATGAAAACTTTTTCCACTTTGTCATAGATTTCCCTAAAATTGTTCTTAATATATAAAAATTTATATATCGTTTTCACATTGTATTATAAATACAAAAAGATGCTGAAAAGTTCTCAGCCTACCCTGCTTCCAAAAATCTGACCAACCATAAAACATTGTGATGGGTTACGGTCCATTGACTACAACAGATTTGCTTGTCACTTGCCTGACAATCACTAGTTTATAAGGTCACGCAGCTATGCATCTACGTTCCTCAATATGAATAGCAGGGATACATTACAGTCAGTTATTGAGAGGGCTGTTTGTATTTATTTTTTTCAAGTTTGAAGGATGAGGCAGCCAAGACAACTTGGGAGTCAGATCTAGATAATTGGGAAGAGCCTCAATTGGAATCTGTCTATTTGGACTGGGCTATCGAAACTGAAAGTATTTCTAACTAGGCTCCCCCTTCAAGGTTATGTACTGCCCTTATCAAAACCCATCACCATATAGTACACACCTGACTGTAATTCACGTATCCTTATTAGATTGGGAATATAGAGAATCATATGTTGGTATGCTGCTCTCTCAGTCACTAATGAATAATAATAAATTCTCATCTAAAAATGATAACAGAGGATTATTGTAAATGAAAGCAAAAGTATCATCACCATAAAAAATGGTCAAAAGTGGATGATAAAAAGAGTTTTAACATCCTGGGTATAATGATAAACTACATCTGGCAGCAAGGCCTTTGTTTTTGGAAGTTTTGAAGATCATGGAACCACCTCTTAATTGCTGTTGTTCTCAGGTCCACCCTGACCCAGGGTGGTAGTACCTGTTAAGTTCCCAGCTATAGGCATATAGTTAACTTATAAACTGGGGTCAAAACACTATATATTTTTATAGTAAAAATACCAGCAATACATTTTGGGAAAAAAATATTAACAGCAATATATTTGATTCCTGGCAAAAACCCTCTTTACAAAATACATCAATGAAACATGATCTACAAACAAATTTTTTACAAAGACATATTCTATTCATATGAACCGATCCTAAAAATATTGTCGGCATTAAATAACCCAATGAGGTGTTGATATGCCATAAAACAAAATAAACCAAACCAAAAGAGCTTGAAAAGAATGTGTATCAAATCTGGTGTGCAGTTTAGGCAAGAAAGGAATTCCTTCAGTTTTACTCAATAGTTCTTCATCTATTTATACTTTCAAAATCATGTTCATCTAATGAAACCAGCTTTTTCCTTTTCTGAATTTTCTTTTTGATTCACTTCCTTTTTCTTTCTTATACTCACCCTTTCACTTTTATTCCTTCTTTTGTTTTTTGTTTTTTTGTTTTTTTAACTGTGGCTAATTTAGAATATAAACATTCATGTGTCCAGATAGAATAAAACTGTAGTCAAATCAGGATTACATTTATCTCAATCTGTTCCTTTCTTTTCATCTTTGATCCAGTCCATCTTAATCTATATATTGAAGACAATAAAGCCACTAAGACACAAGAGGATTACTGAGTGTGAAAGAATATAAGAAAAAGAAAAACATTAAAGAGAAAGAACAATAAAAGGACAAGAATTAAGATAATGATTGGCATTGCATTTAAATTTCTATCTATCTATCTATCTATCTATCTATCTAATAGTCTGTTCATTATCTATCTATCTATCTAATAATCTGTTCATTATCTATCTATCTAATAATCTGTTCATTATCTATCCATCTAATAATCTGTTCATTATCTATCTATCTAATAATCTGTTCATTATCTATCTATCTATCTATCTAATAGTCTGTTCATTATCTATCAATCTATCTAATAGTCTGTTCATTATCTGTCTAATAGTCTGTCATTATCTATCAATCTATCTAATAATCTGTTCATTATCTATCTATCTAATAATCTGTTCATTATCTATCTATCTATCTATCTATCTATCTATCTATCTATCTAATAGTCTGTTCATTATCTATCTAATAGTCTGTTCATTATCTATCTAATAGTCTGTTCATTATCTATCAATCTATCTAATAATCTGTTCATTATCTATCTATCTAATAATCTGTTCATTATCTATCTATCTAATAGTCTGTTCATTATCTATCTATCTATCTATCTATCTATCTATCTATCTATCTATCTATCTATCTAATAATTTGTTCATTATCTATCTATCTATCTAATAATCTGTTCATTATCTATCTATCTAATAGTCTGTTCATTATCTATCTATCTAATAGTCTGTTCATCATCTATCTATCTATCAGTATGTTCATTATCTAATAGTCTGTTCATTATCTATCTAATAGTCTGTTCATTATCTATCTATCTATCAGTATGTTCATTATCTAATAGTCTGTTCATTATCTATCTAATAGTCTGTTCATTATCTATCTATCTAATAATCTGTTCATTATCTATCTAATAGTATGTTCATTATCTATCTATCTATCTATCTATCTATCTATCTAATAGTCTGTTCATTATCTATCTAATAGTCTGTTCATTATCTATCTATCTAATAATCTGTTCATTATCTATCTAATAGTCTGTTCATTATCTATCTATCTAATAGTCTGTTCATTATCTATCTAATAGTATGTTCATTATCTATCTATCTATCAGTATGTTCATTATCTAATAATCTGTTCATTATCTATCTAATAGTCTGTTCATTATCTATCTATCTATCTATCTATCTATCTAATAGTCTGTTCATTATCTATCTATCTAATAATCTGTTCATTATCTATCTAATAGTCTGTTCATTATCTATCTAATAGTCTGTTCATTATCTATCTATCTATTAGTATGTTCATTATCTAATAGTCTGTTCATTATCTATCTAATAGTCTGTTCATTATCTATCTATCTAATAATCTGTTCATTATCTATCTATCTAATAGTATGTTCATTATCTATCTATCTATCTATCTATCTATCTATCTATCTATCTATCTATCTATCTAATAGTATGTTCATTATCTATCTATCTATCTAATAGTCTGTTCATTATCTATCTATCTATCTAATAGTCTGTTCATTATCTATCTATCTATCTATCTATCTAATAGTCTGTTCATTATCTATCTATCAATCTATCTAATAGTCTATTCATTATCTATCAATCTAATAGTCTGTTCATTATCTATCTATCTATCTATCTATCTATCTATCTATCTATCTCTTCTTTTATGCACTTTGCTGCTTCTGGACATGGGTGACCTTGCTGTGAGAAGTAGAATATAAAAGTAATCTCAGAAACATTGTAATTTGTAAGCTTTTTATTAAAATATATTTCAAATAGATTTGTTTTTGTCATAAGGAGTACGTAATAAAGAATTTCTCCAATCAGGGGTTTTATATAGATTTTACAAACATATAGAAATATTGACTATTGGAGAAGAGTTCAGAATCTACCAAGGCCACAATCTTTTTCCAATTACCTTAAACATATTTTGGATTGTAGTTTATCTATCTATCTAATAATCAAGCATTATCCCATCTAAGTATGTTCACCTATCTTGGAGTCTGTTCTTAACTTCAGTGATCGAACAAGAACCATTGTTCCCAGCATGATTTGACTGTAGGTGACTGAGAGATATGAAGTAACATGATAGATAATGAACATGCTGAGATAGTTAGATAATATCTATCTAATAGATAATTCATTATCTATCTATAGATAGACAAATAGACAATGAAGAGACTATTAGATAGATAGACAATGAAGAGACTATTAGATAAATAGATAATGAACAGACGTTTAGTTAGATTGGTAGTGAACAAACTTTTTTGATAGTGAATAGACTTTTAGATAGATTTCTAGATAGTTAATGAATAGGCTTTTATATAAATAGATAAGAAATAGACTTTTAGATAAGAATGTAGACTTTTAACTTAAATACATACATATATAAGCATACACAAATTACTAGCAGCACAACAGCATTGATTTTAAATGTCTTTCTGATGCCTAAATCACAAGTTAATACTCCTCTATGGCATACTTTGAACAGTAAATGCACCAGTTAGTGAAATCAATTCTAATTGCATATACATGCATGTATGCCTTGAAATGTTACATTCTCTTCTGAAACATAATGGTAACTCAATACCTCCAGGTGAATAAGCTTTCAGATTTTAATATTCACTGATTTTCATCATGTGAGGATTTATTGATATCCTCCTCTTCTTTTTGCACTCCTCTAAAATACACTCCCCTCGGATATTCTCTGGAGGTTACTTTGATCCATAAAAGTGATTTATATGCAAAAACAGGAAATTAATAATTACAATACACTGAATAATGATGCTGATTTTGAGCAGGGTACCATATGTTCATGATGGGGGGAGGGGTACAGATTTACCACTGGTTTTCTGGCAACTGATGGTTTGGTACCTCTTTTAATCCAGACAAAATTACAAGCACTCATTTGAATTTCTCACAATAGACAGAGTAATACATTCATTTAATTCATTTTATAATGTATATTTAATAATAATTTATAAGCTTCTCACTGGCAATAATGCTGCAGACATACAAGCAATGTGTCAAAGACGTATAATTGAATTGTTATCATGTGACTTCTGTTGGTCCTGCAAAATGGATCATCTGGTATGTTTCTGGAAAATCTGTGTTGTCCCTGTATTAGATGTTCTGAGAAAATTTTTAAAGTCTTCAGTCATCTTGAAACATAGTAACTCATAGTATTGGTGGATTTTGATTGATTTGTTTTTTATGGCATCTCAATCCTTTGTTGGTTACTTAAAGCTAAAATACATATTGGAGGTTGCTTACAGTAGCTGGTATTTCGAAGTGGACCCCCATGACCAAGCTCAATGTTACTTCAGCGATTAAACAAGAACTGGTATTTTCAGTCTGATTTGTCCAAAGCTAAGTTCAAATTCAAGTTGGGTTCATTATATTTACTTATACACAAATAACCTTGGGAAAGATACAAATCCATCACTTCTTCCTTTAGCTATGACCCTTTTAGAGAATTGCTGCATATGTTGGATTTAATGCCTCATTGGTGCTTTGGTATTAACAAAAGTGGTCAAATGAACATTACTTCACCCATAGACCTGGTTCTGAATGGTCACACTCCAAGAATGCCAAGAACAAAACATTGTAAGGATGTCAAGAGATGCAGGAGTAAATTGTGAGAATGGAAAGTCTGTTCATTAATGGTAATCTGTTCAATCTATTGCAAAAATATTGTCGTTTTTTTTACATTCAACTTAATGTCAAAAAACGACAATATTTTTGCACCAACCTAATATTTAGAACAACAAAATACAAGAAACTGTAGAGAGCCATGATCACTGTTACATCTTGAAAGGATTTGGCAGGTAAAAAAAAATAGAAACTATAGTCTTTACAATATCATGAACTGCCTTCAAGTTGCATAATAAAATCTCACTCCACTAAATAAGTTTATTATAGATATATATAATAAAAAAAATTGATATTGTAAGCTGTACTTCATGTGGTATATTTATCATATAAATTTAAGAATATGTTGAAACTTATTTTAACTCTAATACTAATTAATATTAATTCTGTTGAGAGAACATTGATATGCATAATAAAATATATGTTCATTAACTGCAGAAAGAGACAGTTGAAATTTATACCATGTATAATGAGGAAAAAGAACTTGGAAAAAATTAGCACTCATTCACTCTCTATAAAAAAAAATCTGTTCACTCTCTATCAATCTAATAGTCTGTTCATTATCTATCTCTTGAAAGCAAGAGAGACAGAGGGGAAACAGCAAGTAACCTACCTAACAAGCTTGTATAAATGGATGGCAGAATGTGAACTGGAAGGGATATTGAATTAATAAGTCTTACTAAAACCTAAAAAAACAGATAAGCCTTACTAAGAACCACAAAGGATAAACCTTACTAAGAGTTATAAAGTTGTGGAGAGCCACGATTGCTCACATCCAGAAAGGACACAACACATAGGACTATAGTCAAGCTGTATTATTTGTATATGTAATGGTGAGTAAATTGAAACACATATTCAAAATGTTGCAATTTCTGTCACTGTATTTCCAAAAATGTAAAACTGTGGGAAATGAGAAGAAAATCATTAACTCCACACCTGAGTCAGTCAGTAAATCCTTGAAACTGTATAAGAAGATTCAACCTTGTTCACTCACATAAATTGATTCTTTTTGAACATGCATTTCAAAGCTGTTGCAAAAATTTGATCTTTAAAGCAATATAATTTGATTTTCTTGCTTCAGTTATTAAATCAAAGTGCACTAGCTTTTGACAGTTTCATTTGCTTCTCTTCTGATGTTACATATCTATTTTTAGAGTATAAATAATTTTTTTTCAGAATTGTTTCAAAAATAAAATATCTTTTCTCGAATTAATTTTTTTACATTTGGAGAGACCAAAAAATTTTTTTACACTTGGAAAGACCAAAAAATTTTTTTACACTTGGAGAGACCAAAAAAGTTTTTTACACTTGGAGAGACCAAAAAAAAGCATTCAATAATTTTTCATAATCACTCACTTTCTTTCATAATCACTTACTTTTCTAGTTGAGTTTTATTTAGTTTCCCCATTTTAGTGTCTGAGGCACTCCAGACATTTCAGGAGAGACATTTATTAATTTCAAAGAAGTACAAAACTCTAATCTCATCCAAAGTATGATCCTCTGATATCAATACATTTGTAGCACTCCAACCACTTTGTAAATGTGTAGCATTCCCTTGTTACAGCCTCCATCATCTTCTCATGGTCTTCACAGTGAATTTTCTGAGGTTCTCCTTCAGCTTGGAGAACAACCAAAAGTCACAGGGAGAAATCTCTGGACTGTAGGGAAGGTGAGGAACAGTTTGGATGTCCATCTCTGTCAACACAAAATTTTATTGCATAGCGAACTTTCAAATTGTCTTCATGTCCTGATTTATATTCTGTAAACTAGTCTTATTCATGGAACACACCTATTCTATAGTTAATAAATCTCCCATATAATAAGTAGGATTATAACAAGTCATTGCTAATTGGTCAGTCAGTCAATGTCGGACAAACCGTTAGTCTGATATTAAGTATCAGCCACCCCAACTAATTACTGCGTCATTATCTATTATATCAAGTTCCTAACGTTTTGTACGTCCAACCTATTTAGGACTGACTTCTGTTCAAATCTAAGCCTCCACTGTGAAACCACTCTAACAACTAGTCATTGTTCATTATGTTTAGTAATGTTTTCACAGAACTGTTACATCAGTCTTCTTTTGGCAAGTAAGCTTATTAGATGTATATTAATGATATACTAAATTATATTATTGTAATCTAGGACAGTTATAACTGCCTCAAGTAAAAAAAAAAGTTTTAAAACTTCTGGAATGTAACTCATATATATTCAACAAATTTGATGTCTCATTTCTCTCTTCTTACTATTTATCAAATAGAGTATTTATCCATCTTTTCTTATTATCAACTGTTAACAAATGTAATATATTTTTTTCTTTCCACTTACTATCCAATTCAACATGTCTTTTCCTTCTGCACATAATCACTCAGAAAATGCAATGTCTTCCTTTCTTCTCTTATGATGTACTCTACAAAGGAAATGTCTTTTTTTCTTCTGATTATTTTCTACTTTACAAATAAAATGGCTCTTTCCTTCCACTTACACTCTACTCTACAAATATAATGTTTTTCTCTCTTGTAATCAATTTGACAAATGCAGTATGTTTTCCATCTTCACTTACTATCTACCTTATGAATGTAATGTCTTTTTTCTTTCCACTATCTACTCTTCAAATATAATGTCTTTTTCTCTCTAAATACAATCCACACAGCAAATGCAAAGTCTTTTCTCTCCTTTTACTACCAACTTGATAAATGCAATGTCATTTCATTCAACTCAGTATCTTCCCAACAAAAACTCTCTTTTCTTCCCTTTACAATCTATTTGATAAATGCTATATTTTTGCTCTTTTACTATCAATATGACAAATACAATTTTTTATTATCTACTCAGCAAATGCAAGGTTTTTTTCCTTTACTCTTATTATTTACTTAACAAATGCAATGATTTTCTCTCTCATTGCTATCTTCTTGAAAAATGCAACATCTTCTCTCCATTTTTATCATCTATTGACAAATGCAATGATTTTCTCTCATTGCTATCTTCTTGAAAAAATGCAACATCTTCTCTCTCATTTATCATCTTCTTGACAAATGCAATCATTTTCTCTCTCATTGCTATTTACTTGAAAAATGCAACATCTTCTCTCTCCATTTATCATCTTCTTGACAAATGCAATGATTTTCTTTCTCATTGCTATCTTCTTGAAAAATGCAACATCTTCTCTCTCCATTTATCATCTTCTTGACAAATGCAATCATTTTCTCTCTCATTGCTATTTACTTGAAAAATGCAACATCTTCTCTCTCTCATTTTTCTCATCTAATTGACAAATGTTGATTTTCTCTCTAATTGCTATCTTCTTGAAAAATTATCTTCTCTCTCCATTTATCATCTTCTTGACAAATGCAATCATTTTTTCTCTCATTGCTATTTATCTATGCAACATCTTCTCTTATCCATTTATCATCTTCTTGACAAATCTAATGATTTTCTTTCTCATTGCTATCTTCTTCTAAAATGCAACATCTTCTCTCTCATTTTATCATCTTCTTGACAAATGTTCAATGATTTTAGTCTTTCTCATTGCTATCTTCTTGAAAAATGCAACATCTTCTCTCTCCATTTATCATCTTCTTGACAAATGCAATGATTTTCTTTCTCATTGCTATCTTCTTGAAAAAAATGCAACATCTTCTCTCTCCATTTATCATCTTCTAATAAATGTTCATTTTCTCTCTCATTGCTATTTACTTGAAAAATGCAACATCTTCTCTCTCCATTTTTATCATCTATTTTATCAAATGCAAATGATTTTCTCTCTCTCAATGCTATCTTCATTAAAATGCAACATCTTCTCTCCATTTTTATCATCTCTTGATGCAATGATTTTCTCTCATTGCTATCTTTGAAAAATAACATCTTCTCTAAAAATGCAATGATTTTCTCTCTCATTGCTATCTTCTTCGAAAAATGCAACATCTTCTCTCTCCATTTTTTTCATCTTTCTCTGCAATTTTTTCTCTCATTGCTATCTTCTTTAAAAATGCAACATAGTTTTCTCTCTCATTGCTATTTTTGAAAAATGCAACATCTATTTACAAATGCAATGATTTTCTCTCTCATTGCTATCTTCTTGAAAAAATGCAACATCTTCTTCATTTTATCATCTTCTTGACAAATGCAATGATTTTCTTTATCTATCTATCTCTCTTGAAAAATGCAACATCTTCTCTCTCTATTTTTATCATCTGTTCAAATATCTATTTTCTCTCTCATTGCTATCTTCTTGAAAATGCAACATCTTCTCTCTCATTTTTATCATCTATTTGACAAATGCAATCTATTTTCTCTCTATTGCTATCTTCTTGAAAAAATGTCTTCTTCTCCATTTTTATCATCTATTGACAAATGCAATCTTTTCTCTCATTGCTATCTTCTTGAAAATCTAACATCTTCTCTCTCCATTTATCATCTATCTTGACAAATGCAATGATTTTCTCTCTCATTTGCTATCTTCTTGAAAAATGCAACATCTTCTCTCTCCATTTATCATCTTCTTGACAAATGCAATCATTTCTCTCTCATTGCTATCTTCTTGAAAAATCTAACATCTTCTCTCCATTTTTATCATCTATTTGACAAAATGCAATGATTTTCTCTCTCATTGCTATCTTCTTGAAAAAATGTTCATTTCTCTCCCATTTATCATCTATGTTGACAAATGCAATGATTTTCTCTCTTGCTCTTCTTCATTATTCTTTTTTATCATAAAAATGCAATGATTTTTCTCTCATTGCTGTTCTTAAAAAAATGTATCTTCATTTTTATCTATCAAATAATGATTTTTCTCTCATTGCTATCTTCTTGAAAAATCATTTTCAATCATTCATTATCTATTTTTAGTCTTGACAAATTATCTATCTATTCTCTCAATCTTCATTATCTATGCAATAATGAAAAATCTCTCTCATATTTTATCATCTATTTGACAAATGCAATTTTTCTTCTCTCTCATTGCTATCTTCTTGAAAAAATGTTCATTATCTTCTCTCTCCATTTTTATAATCTACTTGACAAATGCAATGATTTTCTCTCTAATTGCTATCTTTTGAAAAATCAACATCTTCTCTCTCTATTTTATCATCTATCAAATCTAATCATTTTCTTCATTTATCTTCTTGAAAAAATGTCTTCTTCTTCATTTTTATCATCTCTACTTGACAAATGCAATGATTTTCTCTTCATTGCTATCTTCTTGAAAAATGCAACATCTATCTTTTCCATTTTCTTCTTGATAGTCTGTTGACAAATGCAATATTTTCTCTATCATTGCTATCTTCTTGAAAAATCTACATCTTCTCTCTCCATTTATCATCTCTACAAATGTCTGATTTTTTTATCTATCTAATATCTTCTTTAAAAATCTAATAGTCTCTTCCATTTTTATCATCTATCTAATCTAATGAGTTTGTTCATTATCTTCTCAAATTGCTATCTTCTTGAAAATATCTTCTCTCCATTTTTATCATCTATCTGATAAATCAATGATTTTCTTCTCATTGCTATCTTCTTGAAAAATGCAACATCTTCTCTCTCCCATTTATCATCTTCTTGACAAATGCAATCTTTTCATTATTGCTATCTATCTAAAAAATGTCTGTTCTCTCCATTTATCATCTTCTTGACAAATGCAATCATTTTTCTCTCTCATCTTCTGCTATTTATCTTGAAAATGTACATCTTCTCTCTCATTTTATCATCTATCTAAATGCAATGATTTTCTAATTGCTATCTTCTTGAAAAATGCAACATCTTCTCTCTCCATTTTTATCATCTATCTGCGTCCTATCTATGCAATGATTTTCTCTCTCATCTTCTTGACAAATCTGTTCTTGATCTAATGCAACATCTTCTCTCCCATTTATCATCTTCATTATCTCTTGGTGCAATATTTTCATTATCTCATTGTATCTTCTTGAAAATCTAATCTTCTCTCTCCATTTTTTATCATCTATCTAAATGCAATGATTTTTTCTCTCATTGCTATCTTCTTGAAAAAAATGTCTTCTCTCTCCATTTATCATATGACAAATGCAATCTTTTCTTTCTCATTGCTATCTTCTTAGAAAAAATGCAACATCTTCTCTATCCAATTATCATCTTCTTGATTAATCAATCTATTTAATAGTATTTTCTTCAAAATATCTATCTATCTCCATTTTATCATCTATCTTGACAAATGCAATGATTTTCTCTAATAAAGCTATGTTCATTAAAAATCAATCATCTTCTCTCTCCATTTATCATCTGTTCATTAATCATCTGATTTTATGTTCATTATCTTCTATCTATCAACATCTTCTCTCATTTTTATCATCTAATAGACAAATTCAATGATTTTCTCTCTCATTGTATCTTCTTTAAAAATATCATCTTCTCTCTTCATTTTTTATCATCTAATTGACAAATTCAATGATTTTTCTCTCATTGCTATCTTCTTGAAAAATGCAACATCTTCTCTCTCCATTTATCATCTTCTTTGAGTGCAATCATTTTCATTTCATTGCTATCTTCTTTGAAAAATGCAAATGCATCTTCTCTCCATTTATCATCTTCTTGACAAATGCAATGTTTTCTCTCATTGCTATCTATCTTGAAAATCTAACATCTTCTCTCCATTTTATCATCTATTTGACAAATGCAATGATTTTCTCTCTCATTGCTATCTTCTTCTAAAATGCAACATCTTCTCTCTCCATTTTTATCATCTATCTTGACAAATGCAATGATTTTCTCTCTCATTGCTATCTTCTATCTATGCAACATCTTCTCTCTCATTTTTATCATCTACTTGACAAATGCAATGATTTTCTTTCTCATTGCTATCTTCTTGAAAAATGCAACATCTTCTCTCCATTTATCATCTTCTTGACAAATGCAATCATTTTCTCTCTCATTGCTATTTACTTGAAAAAATGCAACATCTTCTCTCCATTTTTATCATCTATTGACAAATGCAATGATTTTCTCTCTCATTGCTATCTTCTTTTAAAAAATGCAACATCTTCTCTCCATTTTATCATCTACTTGACAAATGCAATGATTTTCTCTCATTGCTATCTTCTTGAAAAATGCAACATTTCTCTCTCCATTTTTATCATCTACTTGACAAATGCAATGATTTTCTCTCTCTTTGCTATCTTCTTGAAAAATGCAACATCTTCTCTCTCCATTTTTCAAATCATCTATAGATTTGACAAATGCAAATGATTTTCTCTCTCTCATTGCTATCTTCTTGAAAAATGCAACATCTTTTTCCATTTTATCATTTTAAACATATTTTTGAAAAATGCAACATCTTCTCTCTCATTTTGTCTACCTGATTTTCATTGCTATCTTCTTGAAAAATGCAACATCTTCTCTCTCCATTTTTATCATCTACTTGACAAATGCATTTTCTCTCTCATTGATTTCTTGAAAAATGCAACATTTCTCTCCATTTTTTATCATCTACTTGCATGATCTTGAAAAATGCAACATCTTCTCTCTCATTTTTATCATCTACTTGACAAATGCAATGATTTTCTCTCTCTTGATAATGAAAATGCAAGATATTTATCATCTTCTTGAAAATGCTTTTCATTGCTATCTTCTTGAAAAATGAGACTTCTTCTCTCTCATTTTTATCATCTAGACAAATGAATGATTTTCTCTCTATTCTCATTGCTCTCTCCATCTTCTTGAAAATGCAATGAAGATCTTCTCTCCATTTTCTCTCCATTTATCATCTAGACAAATGAAATGATTTTCTCTCTCATTTAGATCTTCTTGAAAAATGCAACATCTTCTCTCTCCATTTTTATCATCTACTGAAAATGCAATGATTTTCTCTCTCATTGATCTTCTTGAAAAATTAATGATCTTCTCTCTCCATTTTTATCATCTATTGACAAATGCAATGATTTTTTTCTCATTGCTATCTTCTTGAAAAATGCAACATCTTCTCTCTCCATTTTTATCATCTATTGACAAATGCAATGATTTTCTTTCTCATTGCAATCTTCTCTCTCATTTTATCAAAAATGCAACATTTCTTTCTCCTTGAAAAAATGCATTTTATTTTGTCATCTACTTGACAAATGCAATGATTTTCTCTCATTGCTATCTTCTTGAAAAATGCAACATCTTCTCTCTCTCCATTTTTATCATCTTCTGACAAATGCAATGATTTTCATCTTTCTCATTGCTATCTTCTTGAAAAATGCAACATCTTCTCTCTCCATTTTATCATCTTCTTGACAAATGCAATGATTTTCTCAATTGCTATCTTCTTGAAAAAATGCAACATCTTCTTCTCTTATCATCTTTTTATTTTCTCTCTCATTACTATTTCTTGAAAAATGCAACATTTTTCCATTTTATCATCTTCTTGAGGATTGCTTTCTTGAAAAATGCAACATCTTCTCTCCCATTTATCATCATGCAATGATTTTCTTGCTAAAATGCAATCATTTCTCTCTCTCATCTTGACAAATGCAATATTTTCTCTCTTGAAAAAAATGCAACATCTTCTCTCCATAAATTTTTTCTCTCATCTATCTTCTTGAAAAATGCAACATCTTTTCTTTCAATCATCTTCTTGAAATAATGATTTTCTCTCTCATTGATTTCTTGAAAAATGCAACATCTTCTCTCTCCATTTTTGATCATCTTCTCTCCATTTGACAAATGCAATGATTTTCTCTCTCATTTTTATTTCTTGAAAAATGCAACATCTTCTCTCCATTTTTTCTTGATCATCTACTTGACAAAATGCAATGATTTTTCTTTCTCATTGCTATCTTCTTGAAAAATGCAACATCTTCTCTCTCCATTTTTATCATTCTATTTAATTCACAAATGTAATGATTTTCTCTCTCATTTTTAAGCTTCTTGAAAAATGCAACATTTTCTCTCATTTTTATCATCTTCTCATTTATCATCTTCTTGACAAATGCAATGATTTTCTCTCTCAAATCTTCAAAAAATGCATCTTCAAAGGATTTATCATCTACTTGACAAATGCAATGATTTTTGCAACATCTTCTCTCCCATTTTTTCATCCCTTGACAAATGCAATGGATTTTCTCTCTCATTGCTATCTTTCTTGAAAATCTTCTCTCCAATCATCTTGTCTGTCCCTATTTTTATTATCTTCTCTCCATTTTTACAAATGCAAATGATTTTCTCTCTCATTGCTATCTTCTTGAAAAATGCAACATCTTCTCTCTCCATTTTTTATCATCTATTTTTCTCTCATTGCTATTTCTTGAAAATGCAATTTCTTCTCCATTTTTATCATCTATTTGCAAATATCTCTCATTGCCAAAAAATTTGTTGGTTCTCTCCATTTTTATCATCTACTTGGAGGTTGCAATGATTTTCTCTCTCATTGTATCTTCTTGAAAAATGGAACATCTTCTCTCTCCATTTTTATCATCTTTTGCAAATGCAATGTTTTCTCTCATCATTGCGATTCTCTTGAAAAATGCAACATCTTCTCTCTCCATTTTTATCATCTAAGTTCAAAATGCAATGATTTTCTCTCTCATTGCTATCTTCTTGAAAAATGCAACATCTTCTCTTTTTTCTCTCTCCATCAAAATCAACATCTTCTCTCTCCATTTTTATCATCTGACAAATGCAATGATTTTCTTTCTCATTGCTTCTTGAAAATGACCCTTCCATTTTTAAAAATGCAACATATTCTCTCCTTTTGAAAAAATGCAACATTTTTTATCATCTATTTGACAAAATGCAAATGATTTTCTCTCTCATTGCTATCTTCTTTGAAAAATGAACATCTTCTCTCCCATTTTTATCATCTGCCAAGAATGCAATGAACAAAACATTGGATGAAAAAGCAACATCTTCTCTCTCCATTTTTCTCATTATCATCTTCTTGACAAATGCAATGATTTTGGTTGCTATCTTAAAATGATTTTCTCTCTCTATCTTCTTGAAAAATAAAACATCTTCTCTCTCCATTTTAAAATCTATTGACAAATGCAATGATTTTCTCTCTCATTGCTATCTTCTTGAAAAATGCAACATCTTCTCTCTCCATTTTTATCATCCATTTTTTCTCTCTCATTGCTATCTTCTTGAAAAATGCAACATCTTCTCTCCATTTTATCATCTACTTGATTGCAATAAATTCTTTCTCATTGCTATGCTTGAAAAAATGTAACATCTTCTCTCTCCATTTTTATCATCTACTTGACAAATGCAATGATTTTCTCTCTTTGCTATCTTCTTGAAAAAAACATCTTCTCTCTATTTTTATCATCTACACAAATGCAATGATTTTCTTTCTCATTGCTATCTTCTCTTCTCTCTCCATTTTTTAAATTATACAAATATAATGCAACATCTTCTCTCTCCATTTTTATCATCTACTTGACAAATGCAATGATTTTCTTTCTCATTGCTATCTTCTTGAAAAATGCAACATCTTCTCTCTCCATTTTATCATCTATTTGACAAATGCAATGATTTTCTCTCATTGCTATCTTCTTGAAAAATGCAACATCTTCTCTCTCCATTTTATCATCTATTGAAAAATGCAATGATTTTATCTCTCATTGCTATTTTCTTGAAAAAATGACAAATGAAATTTCTCTCTCCTTCTCTCTCCATTTTTATCATCTACTTGACAAATGCAATGATTTTCTCTCTCATTCTATCTTCTTGAAAAAAAATCTTCTCTCTCCATTTTATCATCTATCTTGACAAATGCAATGATTTTCTCTCTCATTGCTATCTTCTTGAAAAATGCAACATCTTCTCTCTCCATTTTTATCATCTACTTGACAAATGCAATGATTTTCTCTCTCATTGCTATCTTCTTGAAAAATGCAACATCTTCTCTCTCCATTTTTATCATCTACTTGACAAATGCAATGATTTTCTTTCTCATTGCTATCTTCTTGAAAAATGCAACATCTTCTCTCTCCATTTTTATCATCTACTTGACAAATGCAATGATTTTCTCTCTCATTGCTATCTTCTTGAAAAATGCAACATCTTCTCTCTCCATTTTTATCATCTACTTGACAAATGCAATGATTTTCTCTCTCATTGCTATCTTCTTGAAAAATGCAACATCTTCTCTCTCCATTTTTATGTCTTCTCTCTCCATTTTTATCATCTACTGACAAATGCAATGATTTTCTCTCTCATTGCTATCTTCTTGAAAATGCAATTTCTGTCTTCTCTCTCCATTTTTTCTTTGATCATCTGTTTACAAATGCAATGATTTTCTCTCATTAATCTTCTTGAAAAATCAACATCTTCTCTCTCCATTTTTATCATCTACTCAAATGTAAATTTTCTCTCTCATTGAAAAAATGCAACATCTTCTCTCTCCATTTTTATCATCTACAAATTGATTTTTAGCTCTCATTTTTGAAAATGCAATGATTTTTATCTCTCATTGCAAAATTTGCATCTTCTTGAAAAAAAATGCAACATCTTCTCTCTCTCCATTTTTATCATCTACTTGACAAATGCAATGATTTTCTCTCTCATTGCTATTTCTTGAAAAATGCTATTCTCTTTTTTAAAAATGCAATTTGCATCTTCTCTCTCTCCATTTTTATCATCTTTTTGACAAATGCAATAATTTTTTCTCTCATTGCTATCTTCTTGAAAAATGCAACATCTTCTCTCTCCATTTTTTTTTCTCTTCATTGCTATCTTCTTGAAAAATTAACATCTTTTTTTTTTTATCATCTACATTGCAATGATTTTCTTTGCTTCTTCTTGAAAAAATGCAAAAAATCTTCTCTCTCCATTTTATCATCTTCTTGACAAATGCAATCATTTTTTCTCATTGCTATCTTCTTGAAAAATGCAACATCTTCTCTCCATTTTTAAAAAATGTTTTCTTTCATTGCTATCTTCTTGAAAAATGCCATTTTTATCATCTACTTGACAAATGCAATGATTTTCTCTCTCATTGCTATCTTCTTGAAAAAATGCAACATCTTCTCTCTCCATTTTATCATCTACTTGACAAATGCAATTTTTCTCTCATTGCTATCTTCTTGAAAATGCATCTTTTATTGAAAATGCATTTTTACATCTTCTCTCTCCATTTTTATCATCTATTTGACAAATGCAATGATTTTCTCTCATTGCTATCTTCTTGAAAAAAATGCAACATCTTCTCTCTCCCATTTTTCATCTACTTGACAAATGCAATGATTTTCTCTCTCATTGCTATCTTCTTGAAAAAATGCAACATCTTCTCTCTCCATTTTCATCTCATGCTCTTCTGACAAATGAAAAATGAACATTTTCTCTCTCATTGCTATCAAATTCTTGAAAAAATGCAACATCTTCTCTCCATTTTTATCATCTACTTGACAAATGCAATGATTTTCTCTCATTGCTATCTTCTTGAAAAAATGCAACATCTTCTCTCTCATTTTTATCATCTACTTGACAAATGCAATGATTTTCTCTCTCATTGCTATCTTCTTGAAAAATGCAACATCTTCTCTCTCCATTTTTTATCATCTATTTGACAAATGCAATGATTTTCTCTCTCATTGCTATCTTCTTGAAAAAATGCAACATCTTCTCTCTCCATTTTTATCATCTTCTTGACAAATGCAATGATTTTCTCTCATTGCTATCTTCTTGAAAAATGCAAACATCTTCTCTCTCCATTTTGCTCATCTTTTGATTAATGCAATCATTTTTCTTTGATATCTTCTTGCAAAAATTTTCTCTCTCATTTTTATCATCTTTTGAAAAATGCAACCTCTCTCATTTTTTTCTTGAAAAAATCATCTTCTCTCTCATTTTATCAAATGCAAATGATTGCTATTTTCTCTCTCTCCATTTTATCATCTACTTGCTATCTTTTTCTCTCATTGAAAAAAATGCAACATCTTCTCTCTCCATTTTTATCATCTACTTGACAAATGCAATGATTTTCTCTCATTGCTATCTTCTTGAAAAATGCAACATCTTCTCTCTCCATTTTTTATCATCTAGATGACAAATGCAATGATTTTCTCTCTCATTGCTATCTTCTTGAAAAATGCAACATCTTCTCTCTCCATTTTTATCATCTACTTGACAAATGCAATGATTTTCTTTCTCATTGCTATCTTCTTGAAAAATGCAACATCTTCTCTCTCCATTTATCATCTTCTTGACAAATGCAATCATTTTCTCTCTCATTGCTATTTACTTGAAAAATGCAACATCTTCTCTCTCCATTTTTATCATCTACTTGACAAATGCAATGATTTTCTCTCTCATTGCTATCTTCTTGAAAAATGCAACATCTTCTCTCTCCATTTTTTCTCATCTATTTGACAAATGCAATGATTTTTTCTCTCATTGCTATCTTCTTGAAAAATGCAACATCTTCTCTCTCCATTTATCATCTTCTTCTGCAATCATTTTTTTTTTCTCTCATTGCTATTTACTTGAAAAAAATGCAACATCTTCTCTCTCCATTTTTATCATCTACTTGACAAATGCAATGATTTTCTCTCTCATTGCTATCTTCTTGAAAAATGCAACATCTTCTCTCTCCATTTTTATCATCTACTTGACAAATGCAATGATTTTCTCTCTCATTGCTATCTTCTTGAAAAATGCAACATCTTCTCTCTCCATTTATCATCTTCTTGACAAATGCAATCATTTTCTCTCTCATTGCTATTTACTTGAAAAATGCAACATCTTCTCTCTCCATTTTTATCATCTACTTGACAAATGCAATGATTTTCTCTCTCATTACTATCTTCTTGAAAATGCAACATCTTTTCTCTCCATTTATCATCTTCTTGACAAATGCAATCATTTTCTCTCTCATTGCTATTTATTTGAAAAATGCAACATCTTCTCTCTCCATTTTTATCATCTATATGACAAATGCAATTTTTCTCTCATTGCTATCTTCTTGAAAAAATGCAACATCTTCTCTCTCCATTTTTATCATCTACTTGACAAATGCAATGATTTTCTCTCTCATTGCTATCTTCTTGAAAAATGCAACATCTTCTCTCTCCATTTTTATCATCTACTTGACAAATGCAATGATTTTCTCTCTCATTGCTATCCAATAGAAAAATGCAACATCTTCTCTCTCCATTTTTATCATCTACTTGACAAATGCAGTGATTTTCTCTCTCATTGCTATCTTCTTGAAAAATGCAACATCTTCTCTCTCCATTTTTATCATCTACTTGACAAATGCAATTTATTATTTCCCCTCTTACTGTCAGCTTCAAAGATGTGATGTTATTTCTCTCCACAAATCCAATGTATTTTTTCTCTCTTCTAAATAATCTTTTCAACAAATGTTGTTCCTCTTATTGACAAATACAATGTCTTTCTTTCTATCTCTCCTCTGGCTATCAACTGGATGACTGTAATGTAATTTTTTATCAGCTCTTACTATCTACATGAAAAATATGTTATCTTTTTCTCTGACTTTTCAGTTCAATATCTGCATCCTCATAATTACCACTTGAAGTCTTTTCTGTTTGTTTTCCCTTTCTCCGGATAGAAAATGAATTCAGTAAAATCATTTCACCTGAAGCAAGGCAATAAAGTCGCTAAGATTCAAGGGGTTACTGACTGTTATAGAATATGAGAAAAAACACCATTAAAGAAAGAGAACAATAAAAGAACAGCAATTAAGAAGACAAAAGATGGCAACTGTTCACATAGAACCTACAGTTACATCGAGCCATTTCAAGTGTAACATTGTAAAATATGCGAAAATAAAAACAGGGGTGTAAGACAAGGATGTGTCTTCTCACCAGACTAATTCAACCTATATAGTGAGGTGATTCTGAGAGAATTAGAATTCTTATGAGGAATCATTATTGACCACTACAATCTTAATAACAAAAGACCAACAATAGTGTTAATAGCAGATAAAGAAAGACACCTACAAGAACTCCTAGAGAAGATAGTAAAGAAAAGCAAGAAGAAAGGACTAAACATCAATTGTAAGTAGACTCAATGCATGGTTGCTAGCAAAAAGAACTGTTCAACATTCTGTTGCAGACCCGGTAGTATGCAGTGCTGGTTTATTAAAAGGTGGCCTTGTGCCAGACACTACTTATGACTACCGAATCCACAAACAAAGTAAGAATATTAAATGAGTGATCTTTAGTGAGGAAAAGGGGTCATTAAACACATGCACAAAAATAGTAAAATATAGATAGCCAGGATTAAACGACAAAATGAGTCTGGTGGAAAACAGATAAGAAATTTTATTTTAATAACAAATAATCTTGTCTCAACAGTGGAGACTATCAGAAAAAGTAAGGACTGTTTTTAGCCTGTAGGCTGTTAGTATTATGTAGAGACTAGTAGAATGTTAAAGTTCCGCGCCAAAACAGAAAAAACCAAGATGGCTAAGGCGGGAAAAGTTTCTTCAGAATGAAAGTTCTGGAATAGTGTCTTTTTGTACGAAAGGTGTATGTGTACACAAATAGGAAAAGTACTCACTTCGAGGTTTAATAATGTGTGTGTAATGTTATTTTTTTTTTTAAACTGGTTCGTAAAGGTTAGAATACAAAAGAGGTGTATGAAAAGTTCATCAATCTTCAGTGAAGGAAAATTCTGAGTTGTTCGCATCAAGACGACGAATTGGTCTTGGAAAAGTATGATGACGACAATGTCGTAGATTTTGGTAGAAAATGGAAGTTTGAAAGTTGTTCGCATCAAGATGAGGAATTTGGTCTTGGAAAAGTATGATGACGACAATGTCGTAGATTTTGGTAGAAAATGGAAGTTTGAAAGTTGTTCGCATCAAGACGAGGAATTTGGTCTTGGAAAAGTGTGGTGACGACAGTGTCGTAGATTCTGGTAGAAAATGAAGTAGGTTCAAACATGTTCACTTCAAGACGAGGAATTTAGTCTTGGAAAAATATATTGACGACAGTGTCGTAGTCTCTACATTTTCTAGCTGAAAACGGAGGAAAGTTCAACATGCTGTTCACATCAAGACGAGGAAAAGTCTTGGAAAAGTGTGATATTGACATGTTGAAGTTTTGGTTAGTTAAGAATAAGATATTCCGGCCCACGTATGGGTTAGGGGCACGGAATAAATGAGTTAACCTTCTAGCTTGAATATCAGGCCGCAACTAACTTGAAAACGCTGTTCGTCTGTGACATCAGGACACGTGCGGGAAAAAATTCAAATTCTGATTTTAGACGTTATCAGGAGTAACCTTCCTCACGTCAGCATTTACTGCTATATCTAGCTGAACATGACAGGAAGGGGGTGCAGTCCGCGCGCGCGCGCGCGCGCACACACAATTCCACAATTCAAATTACAAACTGGCGATACCAAGTAAACAATTTAAATAGCTGGGGAGTGATTCAACAGAGGATGAAAAGAGCAACATGGAAATCTGAAAGCATTTTGGAATAGCAAAAGTTAAGCAAATTATTGAGAAATACAAAAATTTCATTAGAAACAAACACAAAAGTACTGAACTGTTACATGATGTCAGTCCTCCTATATAGCAGTGAATGCTGAACAATCTTCTCACAAATGATAAACAGACTTGAAGCAACATAAAGGTGGTTCTACAGAAGGATATTGAGAATACCATTGACTGAACATGTGTACAACAAAGTTTTTAAAAAATGGAAACAAAAAGGACACTTATATTTAATATCAGAAAGTGTATTTTCTAGGGTACTTAAGAAAAACAGCTTGAAAAATTTGATACTCACAGGAGATATTGAAAGCAAGAGAGACAGGAAAACAAAGCACAACCTACCTAGTGAGCTTAAATACATAGATGGCAGAACAAGGCTTAGGGGAGATAACAAAAAGACAAAATTTATTAAGATCTACAAAGGACAGGAGATTGCTAATATCCTGAAGATATATGGCACATAGAAGAAGATTTACATTATTTAGCTTCTCAGTTTTGTACTTAAAACTTGTAGTGATAATCAGATTTAATAATTAAAATAGCTACCTTGTAAAGATTTCAAAGTCATGTCAAAAACCTATGCAAAATCAATATCAACAATGATATCTCAAAATGAAAGGCACCAGAAAAATCCTGCCAAAAGATTTAAAGATAGGTTTATTTTCATTTATGGTAATATCAAAATTTTCCAGGTTATTTAATGCCAAACTCTATCATTTTCATCAATGATAAACCAGTAAAAACAAATCCAGCTTGCACAAGAGCCAAAAAGGCAGACATAGGTCAGGTTTACACAGGAGTCCAAAAAGTATACATAATTATGAGAAATGGGTGTCTCCTTTTGAAATGTGGGGTTTATTTGTCTACATTGCATTCATGCAGTAGATAGTATGTGAAGATGGAAAAAAATACTGCATTTTTCAAATTGAGAACAAGAGAGAAAAAAACATTACATTTGTAGAGTAGATGGTAGGTGGAAGGAAAGGGACATTTAATTTGTAAAGTAGAAAATAATCAGAAGGAAAAAAGACATTGCATTCATACAGTAAATAATAAGTCAAAAATATATACACAGGTATGGCAAATGGGAGGCACTATTGGGGTATTGGCTTTACTCCTCTGCACATGATTGTAGTCAGTGTATTCTTGTCTCTCACTAATAGGGTAAAAAAATATAATTAATAATTTGTATATTTAAAAAAAAAAAGCTGTATGACATGATCAAACACATATTGTAAGGTATAAAAATAGAATTTTCATCCAATCACTTTTGAGCTGAGTGAAATTCAAAAATCTTAGAGGTGATCACTTGAAAAAAATATGTGATTTTATAAATGATCAGTCAGTTAACTCAGAAATTATAGTTTGTGTGCACAAATCTATACCAAAAGAACCCCTTTGTCCAAAGGATAAAGTGAAGCCACTAGAGATCAAAATAGTCATCAACAATTGACAACTTGCTTACACTTCCTTTTGTCTTTTATCACAGATAACACACAAATAATTTGTGAGTAATGAGATTTACTAAAATGTATGAACTTTCTTTATATCAAGTTCATGTCCATTTCTAAAAATTTTTTAAAATAGCTTAAATACCAGACTCCATGTAGACTTTTAAGCTAGCTCCTGTGAAGGGTTAATTAGGCCTCTGGCCAAAACTAAAGGTACCTCTGGTCCAGCTTAGCAATGATCATTTTGAAGAAATAACTTTGAATTCCTCAATTCATGCCATGTAACTTCAAAACCTCACTTTGATTCTGATTTGGACTGAAAGTCCAATGCAGATTGAAAATTGAGTTCTTAAAATCACTAACTCCACAGAACTTCAAAACCTCACATCACAAAACATCTTACTTTAACTCTGATTCCTTGGCATTTTGAAGAAATAAAATTGATTTCCTCAATTCACAAAGTTTTGGAGATATTTTAAACTAATTTTTGTGTTACTTTAAACTCAATATAAATTAAAAAATCACTAATTTTTTTCAGTTACTTTAAAATTTGAATTTTTAATTCTTTCTTCCTCATCCAGACACAAATTCCAATGCTGGATGTTCAAACACCAGTTGAAGTGTGGCCCCAGTTAGAGGGAATTTCAGACACATGGACAGACAGAATTTGCTGTTAATTTATTTATTTTAAATAAAACAGTTCTCTATATAAAAAAAATATGTTGACTTAAACTTTCATTTAAATAACCATGTTTTTTAACACATGCTATCTCCTTTTAAGGTTGACAGTGGCTGTAAAAACTTTTGAGAGTTATTACTGCCTAAGAAGTAGTTATGGGAGAGTGGTTTGCACAAAAGCTTATATATCCATTCTATTCTCTGTTAACCACGCTATGCCAGAGATACAATATTTTTTATCAAGATATCTGGCAGTTGAACAAGACAACGGGAGACAGATTCATGCCTTTCTTAATATCATTAGTCCATTGTAAACATAACAGCAGCCTTAACAAAAATTCAAATTGTTTGCTGATTCCTTTTTTAGGTTTGCTGATTCTTTTTTAAGTTTGCTGATTCATTTTTTAATATTTGTTCACTCTTTTTTATGACAACCAGGATGCTATCCATGCCTCTGTTGTGACCAGCATTTTTAATCAGAATTCTTCTAACCAAGAATTTTCACATTCTTACATGGATGAGAACTTACAATAAATACCTGTCAAAATTTCAAGTATTTGAATTGAGTAATTAATATATGCAATCTGTTTAAGATTTTGGTAAGCTCCAACCTCCACTTAGCATCTTGTGTCATCAGCATGTCAAACAAGGAGCTCTTGAACGATATCCTTCCTATCTCAGAAACCATACAGAAGCATAGATTAAGATTTATATGACACTGCTGGTGCCATAAAGAATTTGTCACTGATCTACTGTTGTAGCAACAAACTCATGACTAATGTAGTAGCAGTTGACCTGCATAAACATTTATAAAACAACTACTTGAGACTACAGTGTACACCACTGAAAAACTACAGACCATCATGAGTAAAAGAGGTAGGGGAGTGCCTGTGTCCAGGAATGTTGAGTAGGAATAATACTAGTATTGTATAGATACTCTGGTTGTAAATAATTAATAATTTTATTCTGTAAAACAAAAGATGTTACTACTAATAATAATAGCCTATAACCAGAGTGCAAACGATGTCCTATATTCTTGAAGTGGGAAACAAATTAAATCTGTTAAGGATTTTAAATGCCTATGGAGCTATATTGCAAGCTTTAAAAATAATATTTTTATCAGAATAATCAAAACTTGAGATGACTATAACAAATTTGACAGGATATGAAAATTGGAAGCTGTATTAAATGTGGTCTCTTGCTGTTTAATCCATTTTTGTCTGTTGCTCAACCACTTGAACTCTGACATCATCAATGGACAAAGCACTAAATGGTTGTTACACTAAGATGCTCCTGATTGCCCCTTATCTTTTGGCATCAGCACTTGTCAAACAAGGAGCTCTATGGTAAAATCCTTCCTACCCTTAAAACTATACAGAAGTATAGATTAAAGTATAGATTTGTAGGACACTGCTGCTAAAGAAGAACTTATCACTGATGTCATCATCAGCTTTATCTTGCATCCAAGAATTTAATTCCTTCTTTGATGGTCACTTCTTTTATGAGGATGACATTAATGACTAAGTATTGGGTGCGATGAATAAATTGTCATCTAAATTAAGCAAAAATGAAAATAACACTGACATTACATTTTAACAGTTATATTTACCAAAATTACACAAAAATATCTTGAAATACTAAAGTGTACAGTTATTCAATAAAATTACATTTGGCTTCAACTATAGCCTCCAGACAACTTCAGAATCTCCTGCAACTCTTCTGGATGTTTCTTTGCTGAATAATCTTTGCCTTCAGTTCATCTTTGGTGTGACAAGGAGTTTAGTTGGTCTCTTGCTCAATTGCACACCACATATAATAATCAAGGGTGTTGCAGTCTGGGGAGATGTAAGGGGTGATCTGATCATAGAAATTGTCTGATAGACTAGGTTCTCCTTTTTGTGTGGCATGGTTCAGTCCTCTTGTCAGACATAGTCTTCCAACAACCACTCTCTTGACCCAAAGCAGCACTACCTCCTCAAGGCACTTGACGTAAGCCTCTATGTTGAGTCTGAGGCCCTCACCAACAGATTTGGGAGTTCTTTTCTTATCAGAATGAACGATGAGTTTTCCAAGCTGCTGTACCTTCATAATCACCATTAGACTGATCCAACACTTTCTGAATCCTCTGTACTGTCTTCAGATTGACATCCAAACACTATGAAATGTTTGTATTGGTACTTCCAACATGAATGCCAAACAGTACAGCATATAATTTCCAAATTTCTGGCAGAGTGAATTTTGTCATGGTGCTCTTTTTCTCATAGATGGTGTCCAACTTACCATATATACAATGCAATTAACAAAATCAAAAACAAACAACAGACATGCAGGAAATTAAAAATATAAAATGACAACAATTTACCTATCGTAATCTGTAGACCAATTCTTGCATGAAAGAGCCAATGACATTGATTGCATGTTAGTGGAGAACAAGGTTGATTTAGTCAGACATCTTCCTTTTCTCTTCTGGTGACTTTGAAGTTTTTGGTTCTGATGGTGATAAAACACTGATGTACTGCTGTGGTAACTAAAACGGCGTAGAACTCAGAGGATAGAGAAGGCAACATTGATGTGTAGATCATTATGAGCAAAAGGAAGGAGTGAAGGGCCTGTGCCAATGAATGCTGAGCAAGCTCAATGTGGTAGTATTTAAGTTTTTAAAAGAAACCCTTTTTTTTATTTTGCTGATTAAAAAAATCATACAAAACATGCTTACTATTAGGTCCACACAATTACTTAATGACAGCAAAATACTCACTCTTTCAAGAAAACATGTTTGCTGACTTATATTTAAAGATATATTTCTATGTTTGCTGACGATACTTAAAGACTTGATATTTCTACATTCACTGCATACACTTTTAGCTACACATTTTGTTAACAATTTAATCTAGCAAAGAACAGAAAGTTTTGTAATTATACATTATTTATAACTTTTGATTTTGTCATAATTTTACTGTTCTAAAAACAATACATATTTACTTCCTATCAAAGGGACTTCATTGGAAAATATTCAAGTGTCTACATTTAAATAATCCGTGCCTTGCTGCCAAAAAGAATGTTGCTAAATGCTTGACTTATAGTTTCGATATATTTTGTTTTAATACTTTTGCTTAAAAATCTTTGTTTGCATTTGGAAATGTTACATATATTAAACTAATAATTGTTATTACCAAATTATTTCACAAATATATATATTCGAAGTAATTAATTTGTTCAAGCTGCAGTCTTTTCAAGTTCAAAGGAAGATACTCTTTATTTATGATAACAGGATATCTAAAAACCTTTCTTTTTATTGGTTCTTTTAAGTAAACCAGTGGTTCCCAACCTTTTGGAGCCATGACCCCCTCCTGTTAAATTAAATTTCCTTAAGAACTTGAGACTGCATATATGCAATAGTACTAACATTTAATTTTAGAATTTCACAATATTCATAAAAATACTGTGTTACTAATATATATATATATATATATATATGTAAGCAAATGTAAATGGATATAGATCCGAGAGAATGAAGAAAAATTTGGAAAAAACAAACAAAAATCCTTAAATGCAATTATGTTGTTTAAAATGAATGAAATGTCGACGTCTGATTTTTCGGTTTAATAAACCTTTTCCAAGACAATATTCATTAAAATACAATTCAGTTCAATTTGACAAAGATGATGGACATAAAAAACAAGTCTTATCTAAAACAGATAACTGAAAATTTTAAAATGATCAGCTTTCCGTTTAGCATGGTCACGTTAACCGTCACATGGGCGACGCTTTCAAAACGTATTCCTAAAAATTTTTGATTATTTTGAATGAAAAAGAAAATGAAAAGAATTCTGTTAGGATCCAAAACCCTTATGTGCATGCTTGTCGAGCATTAATCTCACTAAAAAAGGGGAAACATTAAAGAAACCAGGTCCAGCATTCACCGTGCATGAGATGGATATTATACCTGCTTCATAAATCCTCCTGAGATTCTTATTATGAAAATATTTTAATACCTTCACGGAATCGAAATCGAATATGATCTGCTTTTAGTTGTGTACAAACTAAAGCATTGTTAAAATTTCCGAGGCGAATATCTCGTTTATGTTCGAAAACACGAGATTTTACGGACCTACATGTTTCACCCACATATTTTAGGTGACAGTTTTTGCATGATATTTGATAGATGCAAGCATCGGATGTAATGTGTTGTCTGCTGTCAGTTATCTGTTTTGGATAAGACTTGTTGTTTATGTCCATCGTCTTTGTCAAATTGAACTGAATTGTATTTTAATGAATACTGTCTTGAAAAATGTTTATTAAACCGAAACGTCAGACGTCGACATTTCATTCATTTTAAACAACATAATTGCATTTAAGGATTTTTGTTTGTTTTTTCCAAATTTTTCTTCATATATATATATATATATATATAATACACATGTAGTTACATTTACGGACAAATATTTTTATGTATGCATATTGTATATTCACCATAGACTCACTAGAAAAATTCACTGTTAGTAACTCATTCTTGATTGCAATGTACAGTATACACCACATGTTGAGAACCATGGAAGTAAAGCTATCATCCTTGCTTTAACCTTTCTGTAACCTTCCTTAACCCTCAATATCTTTTTACTATATTATCTTATATTTCTATTGACATGAAGTTTTAAAACTATTAATGTGATTGTTAATTGATAATTAACAGTTAAAATGTAGGATATAATCAATCAGAAAACATCCTAAAATTAACCATTTTTAGAATTGCTTTTTAAATATAAAATATTTGCAAGGTATATAAGATTTACTTTTTTTGATCATTTGGGAACTTCTCCAATATGAAGCTTACATAAGGAACTACATCTGATATCTTTTGTTGATCTCAGTTCTTCTGAAACTTTACAGACATTTATTCCAAAGCTAATTTCATGAAGCTTATGTAATGCACTAAATCTGTTACCGTTTGATAATCCTAGCCCTTCTGAAATTTTTGTGTGCTGTTGGCCTGGTCCCCATTTATTTTGAATTTTAAAATTATCACAATTAACAGTTAATGAGTGTACACATATTTTTCTTTTTTTTTTAAGCGTTTCACTCCAAGCAAGACAGGAAGCCTCTAGCATGCAAGGGGTTACAATTACATTTGAATAATTGGAGATTATAGCAATCAGGGAAACCAGAAAAGGGGGAGGGAGTTCCACAGGCGAGAGGTACGAGACATGAAGCTATTGGAGTAGAAGAGATGACTATATTTAACAGTTTTGACAGTGAACAGGTGTGAGCGAGATGCCAGCTTAGTAAAATGCTTAAATTCATGAAGTCTGGAAACCAGCGAAAACAGCTCATCAGAGCAGTTACCATGTAAGTATTTGTAAAAAAGACAGAGGGAGGCGATGGCACATCTGTGAGAGAGCGACTGTAGATAAGATGCCAGATCAAGGCCAATTACAATGCATAAAATAGACTAGCATGGAAATTGTTCAGCCGTATCTTTCTTCCCGTTGTCTTTCATTCTATTGAAAGCAAGTACCCCAAGCACATTTCTGGTAGTAGAGGGAATTGACTGCCTCCCCCCACCAGCTTTGCCTTCTCAGAAAGAAAGTTCTTAGTGATAAAAATGTCAGCATTTCACTATTCACTAAGTGACAATGAGAATTTAGTCTCAAATTCACGAAATCGATCCCCACTCTTAAAATGCTTCAACCAGTCTCAGAGCAGTGTGGTCAGAAATTTTCATTTGCTTTTGGCTGCTGTGAATACATTCAGCAGCTTTGAATCACAGTTTAAAATAATGCCTCAAGGTTGCTAGAATATCAATAGTTGTATCTGAAAGCAAATGAAACAACTGAATAGTATTTTTTTTATAATTTCACTCTAAGCAAGGCAGTAAAGCCACAAAGATGCAAGGGGTTACTGGGTTACTATTAAGGAGAGAGAACAATACAAGAACAGGAATTAAGAAGACAAAAGATAATGATTGACATTGCATTGAAATTTTTGAAGATCAAAGTTGACTGGGAAGCAAGAAGTCTGAAGAGAGTTCCACAGGCAAGAAGTGTCATAGAAGAGACTGATAGCATAGAATTTACAGTTACATCTAGCCATTTCTAGTGTAAAATAATGGAACCTTGCCACCAGTCTAGTACTGAACTTAAATTCATAAAGTCTAGGTACCATAGGTTAAAGTTCAACAGAACAATTACCATAAAAGTATTTATAAAAAAAAGGCACAGGGAAGCTACATTACAGTAGTGGGAAATTGACTGAAACTGAGATGCCAGGTGAGGACCAGTATAACTGCAAACTCTTCTTTGGATTTTATCAAGAATCTCTAAATGTGTAGCAGGAGCACCAGATCAGATGTAGAAGTAATATTCAAAGCAAGAACTATTGGTAGACTTATAAATATGTAAGATAGATTCTGGTTAGAAAAATTGTCTTGTGTGAACCAACTTTCCTAGCAACAGACCTAACAATCGATTCAATATAATCTTTCCACTTCATGTCATAGTCCAAAAAAGTGCAATGAGTCATTCTCCTGTGGTTTAGCATCAGCCATGCTGATACAAGTCAAAATCAGATGATTAAAAGAGAGCAGTTTCATTTTGGAGGTGTTAAAATTAACAAGTCATTTCTTGTCCCTGTTAGCAAAAGAATGTGGTTCATTTTTGAGGTCAACTGCCAATTTGACCTTATATTGAACCTATCAGACTTACTATTAAAACAGGAGTAAATAGTTATGTCATCAGCATAGAAACTGAGTTGAGAACTGATGCCATCAGGAAGATTGTTGATGGAAATTAAGAACACATAGGTCCAAGAATAGAGCCCTGGGAGATGCCCGCATTAATACAAAAAGATCTAGATGAATGGCCATTCAAGAGAACTTTTATTTTGCACTTTGATAAGAAAGACTGAATCAGTTCAAAAATTTGTCCTGAAATACCATAACCTTTCAACTTGTGAAGAAGACCAGTTTAACAAACCCTGTCAAATGACTACACGATATTCAAATCTTCAGTCCAAGCTTCACCATTCTTATCTAACATTTGGTAAACTCTTTCAGCAATAATCATCAACACATCAGCAGTTGATCTAGAGAAGCAAAAGCTATATTGTTTATCTGAAAGGATAATTTAGAGTTGATTAGAGCCTCCAGTATTTGTCAAAAAGAGGTGAAAGTCAAATAGGCTGACAGAAGGATCAAACAGTTCACCTGAGTTCTTAAAGACTGAAACTATAGGAGACAATTTTCAACAACCAGTAAAACAAGATACTGCAAGGCAGTTATTGTAGACTTAAGAGAGAACTGGAGCCAATTCAGGAGCACATTTCTTAAGGACTGTTGCAAGGATACCATCAAGTCCACTTGCTTTGTAAGGATCCAGTTTAGAAATGGTAGCAGATACCAGTGAAAGAGTTATATCTATATAACTCAATACAGATTCAGAACTAAGTAGAAAATCAGGCAAAGATATTCCAGATGAGTTAAGAGTAGGATTTGAAGAGAATTTATGAGCAAAACCTTCTGCTTTATCAGCAGAAAATGTTAACACCTCAAATTGAGTAAGAGAGGACTGATAGAAGATTTATTCTTATTTATGGCACTATTACAGATTCACCAGTAGTCATGAAAACCAAACGTTAGATTCTATACAGTAACTCAAATTATCAGCACACAAAGACTTAGCCTCTTTGAGGATACATATTGAAAATGTTATGATATATAAAAATAATTGAAAAAAATGCATCAAAATTGTCAGAATCTACGACAGCACTTATGAGGATTATGTGAATCTGGAGAATAGGTAACAACTGCGACTTGATTGGACAGATTAAAATTGTAGCATTCATGAGAGCATTCAGACTAGTGTCTGTTACACAAAGCAGAGATTGTGTGGAACTTCTTCCTTACAATGGGAATACATGGAGTATATGGTCACAGCAAGGTATGTTTTAGCTGCAAAGGTCTGAATTGGTGAAACTAAAGAATGGAGTTCATCTAAACATTTGCCATGGAAATAGTGATAGAGTAGCAACAGGCTTGAGATGCTACATCTGTGGGAAAAAGACTTTGGACAGAAAAAAAATGTCATCCCTCACAAGGCTGCATAAATAACATCCAAGGTTGGAAAGTGGAGATTGTGCAACTCCAGCCCAGGTGTGGCAGCAATAATCCATTTTTTTGTGTAATCTGACAAAGATAAAGCGTGGTAGGAGTGAAGTACTTTCTCCAAAATGATTTTGTTTGCTAGAGAAATTGGTAACAGAGAAATACTAGCATCAGTGTCAATAACAAATTTTATTTTGGTAGCTCCAAGATAACAACTTTCAGAAGTGATGAATCTGTCAGTGCTAATGCTGTCTGTCCAATTAGTTTTCTGCAATGCTTCGAATGGGGGCTGGTGATTGGTAACTGGTTACCAGTTGAAGCTAACTTCACTTTTTAGATCATGCTGGCTTAAACATATGAGTTCTGCATATTTTTATCACAATTCTTAGTATGAAAATTAGCAAAACAATGGTGGGTGCTATAGATATTAGGCAATATTTGCTGAAATTATGCCACCATTTTTTTTTTTTTTTTTTTTTGGTGCCAATGCAATCTGCTTTCAACAACAGTTCTTGTAAATAAATTAATAGGTGTCCTATGATTTTTATATTCATAAGCTTGTCCAGTATTTCAGGATTTGTTTTTTCTCGAGCTGACAAAATAACATTTTTTTTTCTGTTTGAATTTATAAGATGAGGGGGTTAGCATTGTTTACAGTATTTATATTTGGTTTGTTATCTTTTTATTGTTATTATCACAACATTTCAATGATTGTGTTCACTGCCCTTTTTCATGTGCTTCTTGATCCAGGTAATTTTCAAGGGATTTGAAACCAAACCCTCTATTTAATTTACATGGGTAGATTGTTCTCTTTCTTCTGTTCATGTCTAGAGCTATCTTGTTTTGTCTTTATTTAGTGTTGCTCAGAATTGAACAGTATACTTAAAATGAACTCACAATTACTGTTCTCAAATTCACAAACCAACATTTTAATCCATCAGGTTATTGTCCCTTTTATTTCTGTCATATTTTTGAATATTTACCACCAATTGCAATAACTTTATCAGGTAAGGTAATTGTGTATCAGCTGATATAAATTCACCATGCATTTTTAAATGATTATAAAATTTTATTCAAAAATGGAAAATTTCTAAACTTAAATATAGTCATTATCATCTGAATACTAAAGATATGTAATTCTTTCTTTTTACGACTTTTTATAACTGTTAAAAATGCTTTTACCATTTTAATTGCAGTCTCATCATTTTATACTGGATTTAGTAATTTTTCATAGTTAATGTTCTCCAAAATTGTGTATTTGAAGTAATGTCTAATATATGAAGCTTGGGAGCTGTAATTTGCATAAATAAAGTATTTATATAATTAACCAAACATATTTTATGAACTTGTTATACAAACTTCCATGTAATGGACTTAGAGAAGAGGGAAGTCATTTTAACTGAAGAAGTGGGCAGTAAATAATAATAATTTAATAAATATACACTGTAACTGTAGTAAAGTTTAAAGCTACAATTTATTTATAAGACATGTTTTCAGTACTGGGGAAGGCTAATTCTGAATTTCATTTATAGGTGTTGGAATCAATTTATGTTAAGCCCAACCAACCATCTCTCTATAAGCAGCAGAAGTAGGTATTAGGCTTAAATGTAATTAACCTGTCAATAACATTTAGTCTTTGGTATTCATTTAAGTTGCTTTGCACATTTCTTGTCCTCAATTGATCTTTCATGAGAGAGGATAAACCAATTTAGCTGTTTTTTGTTATTCATGTTTCAATTATACCACTTTACAGTAATTATATTTTTGTTGCCTATTTTTTTTTCTTTGCTAATTTTATTTTCAACAAGGGAATAACTCCTGTCCAAAATATAAAAGGACAAAGTCAGAAAATGGAGGTCCCATTGAGTAATATTGAAATGCATCATTTTTCTCCGCAAATTATAATAATGATTTAAAATCAATCATCATTTTTTTGCAAAAAAATGTGTGACATGCAGCAAGGCATAGGTAATTTAGTTAGTATGTTTATAAAACAGTTTGAAAATCTCATTGAAAATTTTAAATAATTTAGTAGAGAAACACTTATTGGCTATAAAAACTTTATATTTTATTTATACAATTTTTTTTTTTAGTTTCTCAAATGATTATTTGTTATTGTATTTGAAAGCAGTCTTATTGTTTTGCTTTACCTGTATTTATTTCATTCAATAATGAATGAAAAAGACCAACAATTTCAGAAAACATTTGCTTTTGCTTTCTTCTTGAACAAACAACAGATATTCAGAGATTTGGTTAACTTTGACAACCTTTCAGACATGTTTGTTTTCAGACTTAGAATACTGAAAAATGACACTCTTTCTCTTTATATATGTGGGTATGCATGTGTGTGTGTGTATATATATATGTGCCTATGTGTATGTTTATATTCATTTAAAGAACAATGTACATGACAGTATATATGCATGCATATATGGCGGATAGATATTTTTGCGTTTGTGTTCACACATCAATGTCTCGACAGATGATTGTCTTTTAAACAAAACAATAGAGAAAATTCCATAATTAGGTGTGGTAGGCCTCTCATATCTGAATATTCCTCTCTGCTTAAGTGGCTAGATAATACCTGTTGCTGACATCTGCTCAGGAACATTTGTGATTCTGGGAGGTAGTACATAATCTGGCATGATCAACCTTTTGAATAAGACAAGTATGTTAAAACCCTCAGTCACAATGATATGACTTTATACTAGAACAATTGAAAATATTCTCACTTGTGGAAATCCCTTCTGTCTCCATGCTTTCCAGCCAACCTTAATCTGCAAAAATTTAAATGCAATGTCAATTACTTACTCTTTCCTCTTCCCACTCATTATTAATGTTTCTGTTCTAATTCTTCCATGTCCTGTAACCCCTTGTGTCTTAGTGGCTTTACTGCTCTGCAGGTGTGTGTGTGTGTGTGTGTGTAGGAGGAGGGTGATACTAATAAAAAAATCAAATTTTTGAAGATTAACATTGGCTGGAAATCATGGAGCTGGAAGGGATTTCCACAGGTGAAAATATGTTCAATATATATATTAGAACAGCAACTTTTCTTTTAAACATCTTTCATTAAATATGACAGAGAAGGAAAATTTCATTAACTTTTTATTTAGTTTTTCCAATGTTCTTACATTTTTCTATTTGGTGGAAGTAAAGAAATGCAAAAATTATTCCTATTGTCCATTGTCTCAAGCACTTTCAGCCACTTCTTTAGCCCTTCTCAAGTGGGGAGGTGTTGGTAATTTCTCTTCAGGTTTTGACTGTTTAAGATTTTTATTGTGTTGTTTTGAATAATAGTATTAATTACATTTACTGTCCTGAATGTTTGAGAAATTTAGGCTGATAAATGTCATTATTACTGTTTAATTAAAAAAACAGGGCATTTACTTAAAGAAATTGTATCTATTAAAATAACATATAAAACAGAAAATATATTGAATAATTGTTGAATTTAATCCATTTCATCATAAGTTGTCAATGTTTATGTTAAGGTACATTTCATGAGCAGATATGGTTGTTCTGGAAAGTTTGTCAAAGATTTTCTGTTTACAAACAGTAACTTGGACTTTGCTAACTAGATGCTTCAATATAGGGTGTAGGTTCGATTCCTGTCAGAGAATGCATATTTTCTACAAAATTTTTCTAACATTCAGGCTGGTAAATGTAATTAATACTGTTTATTTAAAAAAACAGCAGTTTGCTTAAATAAATCGTATCTATAAAAAAAAATACATTAAATTATTGTCAAATTTATCCAGTTCATAATATATACCCAATGCAATGAGAATGAAAGTAATATATAAATTCTAACATTCACAGCATTAATCCAAAAGAGGGCTTGATACCAATAGTAAAGTGATGATTTTTATAATTTTATCATATAGACAAAAACAGTTTACTCACTACAAAGTGGTCAGTTACTATGCAGTGTTTATTCCTATGTCCATATTTTCTATAACTATAAACACGTTACCTCCAAAATGAGTATTCTTTGTCTATAAATATAGAACAATTTGAAATATATATCTTTGTGTGTGTGTGTATATATATATATATACCAATATATTAGTTATGATTTTTAAAAAATCTAACTTTAGTCAATTTGTTATAATATGCACAGAACACATAATATCAAACAGGCAAAAAGCAATTTACATATATTTGTGTTTCAATTACACAGGTTGATTGGAATAAAAAGGGTGGCTCAGAAAAAAAGCCTCTTAAAATTTGTATTTCAGTAAACAGTAAACATTGTCTGACTTCTTCCCACCAAAAAAAACAAAAAAAACACAAAAATCAGTTTCTATGTCTGTATGACTTGATGTCAAAGGTCAAGGTTCATCATCAGTCGCACTTGATGTAGAAAGCTTTAAAAATTTGCCATATACCAATTCACTTATGTAAAAGACCAATTAGGAGTGGGGCATTCTCTGACTCCCACAATTCCAACACCCCACCACCACCGCCACCATAAAAAATCATCTATGTCTGCATATCTTGATGTCAAAGGTCAAGTTTCATCATCTGTTGTTGCTGATATGGAAAACTTGAAAATTTGCTTTGTGCAATATCACTTTGATAAAACAATTTAATGGGGAATTCCTAGGCTCCCTCCCCATCCTCAACCAAAATGATTTTCTCTGCCTTCAAGCCATAATATCAGAGGTCATGGTTTGTAATCTGTTGTGACTGTTGTCATATATTTAACTGCTTAACCACATGCATTTTTCTATTATGGGAAATGTTAAGAAAAAAAACAAGACCTTGCCTAAAAATGTCAGTTTCAAATGCAGTTGGTGCTAAAATACAATATAATTATTGGTTTATTTTTTTCACCTGCATATTTTCAAGTTCCTGTCAAAAGTTTTACAACATATGTTAGTATATAACATTTAATGTTTATGGATATATTATATATCCAACAGCATGGCTTGACCTCATAAGAAAAAGGCATTACTATTTAAATGTGGTCCAATGAAAGCAAAGCACATGATAAGGTTTATGTGATTTAAGTGTATGTGTAGTTATATGCTTCTGGTCATTAATACATATAAAAGAGTGGCCACTGAATTCAGCTAGTCAGTTGGTTGATATCCAGTTAGCAATTACTAGCCATCAAGAAGTACTCAGCTTGAAGAGGTGGGTCTGGGCAGTGCCACGTTGACCTCGTCAGAAGTAGAAATATGAGTATCAGATTTCATTCAACTCCTGGCGCCTGTCTGCCGGTAAGAAGATTTGACTGAAATGACCTCATCACTTCATTCAACTGTTTCTCTCGCTAATATAAATTTGAAATAAAGCAGAAACTCAACAATAAAATATTAATAAAGATAATTGAGTTGTACTTTGATGCTCCTGCTACAACGATAATAGTCACAGGCCAAAGACGGAAGAATGAAGAAGTATTTTATGAACTGATGACATGTTTCAAAATATGATTTTATTACTGTAGATATGTTTCACAAACACATTTTATTGTAATAGATATGGCCAACATGTTTTTGTGTATGTGTTTGTGCATTCAATTTTGTATGTGTATATATAGGATATGCATTGTAGTGTAATGGATAATGGCTCAAAAGGAGAAATCAGAGAGCTGAGTTCAAGTTCCAGTTATGTTCATTACATTCATAAATTATATTCATTTTTTTTATTAAAACAGCAATACCAAACCTTGTCAGTACCTAGATGGGTAACCACTTGAGAATCCCAAGTACTGTAGGCTTGGACATATGGAAGGTATAATGAATAATGGCTCAAAATTGAAAATTGGAGAGCTGAATTCAAATTTATGTTTGTTACATTGACTCATTTGCAAATACCCTTGGGAAAGGTATGAATCCATCTCTTCTCTCCCAGCCAAAGTCTAAATAGCAGGACACACTGGGTCCTATAGCCTTGGTTGGTAACCAGTCTACCACAGAAAGAAATGGCAACCTACTTCAAGAAGATCTTCCTCCAAGTAAGTCATAAATCGAAAGAGACATGACCATCCAAGTGTGTATCACATATGGCACTTAACTGACTGACAGATATGCATATATACAGTGAGGTGCATATTTATAAAACCATTTAAACTTTTAACATATTAAGGTTGAATACTATATTATATATCTTTGTAGACATATGCTATGAAAAAGTCTTTCTGCAAATAAGTACTTTGAAAAGTGTTTTCATAGGCTTCTTTTCAGCTGTTGCAAAATTATAAGACTAGCAACAGAATGTCAAAGAAATCTTTCATTTTAGTAATTTACAAAGAACTGTTGCAACTACTAGGTAACCTTGACATATTTTGGAAGGATATTAGAATAATCTCAAACCTATACTGGCAGCAAACCAGAAGAACAACAACACCTCGCTGAGGATAAATAACCCAAAAAAGACATTATAGCAAGATTTCTACCCATCTACACAATTGAACATTGTCTATTGAAGTTCATGTATCCTGTATAGACATATTCAATTCTTGGGTTGAATAGTACTGGCACCTACCATTGTACACTTTATGTGCCCCAGTGGTTCTCAATTCGAGGATGAAACTGCTCATAATGAAACCAAACTGAGGATAAACTGCTCATAATGAAACCAAACTGAGGTTAAACTGCCCATAATGAAATCAAACTTGATATACACTAATCATATATGAAAGCTTAATTTTTTTTCTTACTTATTGTTTGTTTAAATTATATTTTACTAATACCATCTCATTTTTTTTTATTTATTTATATATTAATTTATTTTAAGGTTATCATATCCAACACTGTTTCAGTGCCAGTTTAGTAAAACCAAGTGATAAACTGAAGTAGCCAGGTCATATATTAACTGCAAAATATTTACATGAGTTACATTGTTCAGACTGCTGTCTTTATGTTTGCTGCCATGGTTGAGACATTTTGGCCTATGTATGCACTGGCCTTCTTCAGATGATTGGAATTTTTTAACCGAACCTTTTATTTCAACCACCAGAGTATATTGTTCTAGTTCCACCTGCCATGCCTCTTCCAGATATCTCAGTATCAGATATTTCCCTTTAACTCAACTCTCCAAGTTTTTGTTCATCTCTGCTGTGGTCAGGTATTGAACTCACAACTATTTGGGTGAAATCACTGAATTACTTGAACCAATGCTTTTATCCACTGGGCCATGTCTCTGAAATGTTGTGACTATGGCAACAGTCTGAACAATGTAAATAATTACAATACCTTATCTTAGAAATATAGACAGATTATTTCAAAATGTTTGTAGATTATAGCACTTTCAATACATTTCTGTCCGCCTAAGTTATATTCCTTTCTTTATTATTAAAACATTTTCCAGATTAGGTGAAGTATGAGTGCTTTGAGTATGTTTTTCAATTTCAAATCTTTTTTTTTTTTTTTTTTTGGCTGAATATTCTTTTCTTTAAATTTTGGGGTGTTTTGGTAATTTATTCTTGACTATTTTAACGCACATAAATTATGCAATCCCATTTATGTACACATCTGTGAAAATATACTACTACACCAATGAGCTGGCTCAGCATTCATAGACACAAGCTCTCTACTCATGTCTGTTGCCCATGATGATGTTACATTTTGTATCCTCTCATAGTTGTTTGGCAAATGTTTTTGCTGGTCAATCTTTACTACTTTTCTTTGTAATCATTTCAAGCTACTAAGATGCAAAGTGTTACTGAATATGGTGATTTTCCAAGCCCAGGGCTAAAAGTATGGGGCACCTAGTGAGGATCAAACTCACTACTCAGTTGTAATTGTTCTAGCGAGACAAGTTTGCTAACCAATACACCACCTCAAAGCGCCCTAAGGCGTTACTGAGTATGAGAGAATATGAGTAAAAAAAAACAAAAAAATCTTATTAAGGAGAAAGAAGATTAAATGAGAGGAATTAAGAAGACAGAAGGTAACAGTTGACATTGCATTTAAATTTTTGAAGAGCAGAGTTGTTTGGAAAGCAAGAAGCCAGAAAAGTGTTTCACAAAAGAGAATTGTAAGAGAAGAAACTGTTAGCATAGAACTTACAGTTTCATCTAGCCATTTCAACTGTAAAATGATGAGACTTTGGTGTCAATCTAGTATTGCACTTAAATTCATAAAATCTAGGTACTATAGCAGAAAGTGATATTTATTCTGTTTAATACAGAAATGTGGCACAAGGCTGAAAAGGGGATTGGGGAAAGGACGATCTTCTTCTGTCTTAACTATAACTTAGCTAGCCGCAAACACTGACACAATCGTACAAACAATTCCTTACACTAAAAACAACACATTCATACGTACCTTTCTTACTACAACCACCATAATACCTCATTGTCTCCATGAAAATACTAACTAGTTCCCATATTTACAATTCATTGTCTGTAGGGGGAGGGGAATAAAACAACAATTCTAAAAACTAGCCCCAATGAGTATTTACAATATGAATACAAAAAACTATTTACAAGAAACTAAAGAAAATAAGATTAGAAATAAAACTCACCACAATCACTAAATGTGGCAGAAACATCAGTTCACTGGCCGAAATCAATGCGGGACTATAATAGTATAAAACATTCATTCACCCAAACACTCACACAGACATGCACTCATTCAGACACAACAACAAATACGAAAAACCACTCATGCGAAAACAAAAGGCGTCCTGCATCCACCAGAGAACTGACATCACTGACCACCTAACGAGGGAGGGGATGGGGAATTAAACTTAAAGAAAAATAGGAACAGAAATAAAAGGGGCCAATGAGCATACATACCCTAGCTAAGTTAACTGAAAAAGGAAACTAAAGCATAAAGCAGAAAGTTTGCCAGAACAATTACCATGAAAATATTTATAGAAAAGGCACAGGGAAGCTACACTATAAAAGTGGGAAAGGGACTAAAGCTGATTTACCAGGTCAGTACAAATAACATTGCAGATGTCAGGTCATCTTTTGCCATGATTTGGTTGCTACAAAAGTACATCAGTGACAAATTCTTACATATCGTGTTAACTATGCTCTTTTATCTTTCAGTTGACTTTCATGGTGATTGTTAATGCTAATCCTCCCAAGGATTGAACCCTTCACTCTTGATTGACAAATATTGTTGAATTACCCTGTCCCATCTGCTAATTAAAAATGAGTCCACCCTTTTCTATACATTCTTTGTTCACAGTGGACAAGATTCATTTATCTCTGGAATCTTTGCTGGTTAATTTCACAGCTTAAATCTGTATCTGTTAGCAGAGCATAGTTTGCACAATAATATTAAAGTTTTGAGCCATGTCTCTGAAAGGTTCTTTGTCAAATTCTCATCTATTATTGGTTAGAAAACTCAAAGCAGCACCAAAATGTGCAATACAAAACCAAAATACAAAGTCAATAATTTGTAAACTTTCTTTCGACTTTATTTTAGATATAACACTGTATCTTGTAAAATGATCTATTAAATGAAGAATTTTAGTTCCTTTAATCTCTTTAATGTCCACAGACATCATTTTATTAAAGTGTCTTACTAAAGAGAAACCAACAATGAGTGTTGGTTGTACTCTGTTGTATTTTAAGTATATACCACAACTTTATGTACTTTCTTACAGCTGTTTCATAAGTTCTCAAGCCACACACTTTATCCAGTGTCATTTCTATTGATGGAAACAGTCTTGGAATTCATTTTATTCAGATAGCAAACAGCTGCTTTGTTACTTTCTCATATATTTCCTCAACACTTAAAAATCTTATTCTTTTCAAGAAGGATTTGATGTTTTAAAATATGATAAAATCACAAATAGGTAATATGGTGTTGTAGGACCTAAAGAATGTTGTCCCTGGTCAAAAAATCCTGCACAAGCTCTGCTGAATGGGAAAGTGCATTGTCATGATGAAGTTGCTACTCACTGGATGCATGCAATTCAATCCTTTTCTAACAAACAGCAACTCACAAACACCACAAAACATTACTGTAGTACTCCTTGTTTATTGACTGATCAGGTGGAGAGCATACTCATGATGATCAATGCCCTTGTATTTGAAGAAAACTGTCAACAGAGACTTCTCATTGCTTCAACTCATTTGAACTTTCTTCAAACCTGGCAAGGTTGCGATTTTCCACTGCACTTAATTTCAGTGTCATAGCCATAGACCCACAATTCATCACCTGTTATTACCATTTTCAAAATATTTTTGTTTCCTCAATATAAGCAAGGAGATCCTGCACAGCTGAAACCCAATTTTTTTTTTTTTTGGTCATCTGAAAGTGGTTTTGACACAAACTTGGCAGACAGATGTCTTATACACAAATCTTCAGTGAGAATGAACTGAACCATGACTAATGTTCTCATCCTCCAACAACTCATGCATGTTGATTCAACAGTCTTTCTAAATAGCTGCATGCACATCTTTGATGTTTTCCTCAGTTCTGCTGGTTGCAAGTCTACCAGAACTTGTGTGACTGTCAACATTTTGCTGGTCATCTTGGAAATATTTGAACCACTCATATACTCATGTCCGGCTCATAAACACCTCTCCCTACACTTTCTACAACTTTACTGTACAGGTATCACCATGCTTTTGGCAAAACCTGTTGCAGATTCCCTGCTCAATTTTATCTTCTATAGTCACTGATGGAAACTCTATGGTATAATGAGATGACCACACGCTATAGACTTTCCTTCCAATCACTTCTATAAACAATGGAAGTGAGCAAGAATGTTATAGTGGGCATGTTGCGACAGTGTTCAAAGTCAATCTGTACCAAGCAGTTTCATTTGTGTACTTTACTTCCATTCTCAGAACAACAGTTTTAGCAATTTAGATAAAAAACAGATTTGTTTTTTTTTTACCTAAATTGCTAAAACTATACCACCCCTCTTCTTCCTCCATAAACCCTAAATACATCTCCTTTCTCTTTACTTCCCTCCTTTTTTTCATTTTTCTTTTTCTTTTTCTCTCTTCTCTCCTTCCTTTTCAACATATCATTTCCGTTAAGTTGACCGATTAAATAGGTCAATGTCTGATTCTTACCCTCTCCTTCCTGAATATTAAGTATAATAGAAAGAAATATAAAAATAAACCCTCTCTAAACTCAACCATGTCTTTCACACCACTCCTCACTACCCTCTCTGTTAAATTGCATAAACTTAATACTACCTATCAAAATGTAAATTTTCATTTCATTTTTCATTTCATCTGTTGAAAGTGATCTCTGAGGATCCAGGGTACTTTAAAAGGACTCTGGTGAAATAAACTATTACAATGGAGCCTTAAAGTGGTCTGTTTTTCTTTAAATATATATATATTATGTGGTGTTACATTAGAACATGCATATACCCACTACAAAACTGTACATCTTGTTTCAACATTAAATTTTTTTTAACATTTTCATCAGGTGGTTTTACATTTGCATATATATATAGTCGACTCTCCTGTTGAAATTCGACGCATAAGGGTCAAGCAGATCAGTTTCCAGGAAACCGACAACCCGACACCAGCACATGAGATTTGATTATAGTGGTGAAGGCTTTGTGCAGGACCATCCACACTTTTTGAAGGGACGAATACAGAGACCTGGTGCACCGAGTGCCACAAGGTTCCTAAATGACCCTTCGCAGGTTTTGAATTCAGAGTTGTCCTTCTCCTAGACCAGTTGCCATCCAAGGCTATAGAACCCAGTCTGTCCTGTTATTTTACCCATAGCTGGAGGGAGAGGAATATATCTATATATATATATATATATATATATATATTTTAAGACATTTTTATGTTTATACATTCTTTTTATAGATACAAATATTTAAGTAAATGCTCTGTTTATAATAAACAGTATTAAACAACATTTACTGGCCTGAATGTTCGAGAAATTTTCACAGAAAATATTCATCCTCCAACAGGATTCGAACCTGTATCCTATACGGAACCGTCATTTAGCTTGATGTGCCTTTACCGATTTGGTCACGAAGGAGTGTTCGGTTAGCAAGGTCAAATTTACTGCCTTTAAACTTCAATCTTCCATGAATCTCTCACGTACATTCATATCTGCTCATGGTGTATCAAATGTAAACAGATGACGTCACACATTATGAAATGGACAAAGTCCGATAATTATTTTAATATATATTTCTAAATAAGTTTAAAGTGATAAAATCATTTGAATTAATAAATAAAAATCCATTACTTCTTTACAAATTGATTTATTTACATTCAAATACTAAACTAAGCAGATATGAACTTATGAGGCACCATTCCTCTTGATTGGAGAGACCTTTCATGGCTGAGTTAGTGTAATCCTGCCAGTGCCCACATCTTTTGCTTTAATAAGATTTCTCAAATATTCAAACTAGTAGAAAAAAATAAATGAATATACTGTTTAAAATAAACAGAGCAACTACTCAATTATGGGTATACACAAAAAGATATGTTTCAAGTGGCAATATATATATATATATATATATATATATATATATATATATATATTTTCATGTATGTGACAATATGTAAATGGATTTGTAGATATATATACATGCTCACCCACACACAGATAAGCATATATATACATACATATCTCTGTATGCTCAGAATATGTCTAATTCTATCAATGTTATGTTTGTGTATTGGTATTAAAAAATCTGTTTTAGTGCTTCTTATTTAAATTTACTTATGTCTCTCATTACCCAGTCTTTAAGTTCTCAGTTGCCCACTCTGTAGCCTGCCCCACCCTTGTAAATCACCCCAGCCTCCATAATGATTCTAGTTTTCCTTGATAATGGCAAATATCCAAAACAACACAAGAATAATTCTGGCCAGATAACCACTTTCATGTTAATAGGTGAGGGCATTGATGAATGGTGGAAGACCCAGGGAAGCTTAAGGAAATGGGGGGGGGGATATTTCCACCTTAACTTCTATCTGACTATGTCAACCTTACCATATCTCCAATAGCATCACAGAATCAATTGAATCTCAAGAAAAAATATGAAAATCAGATTATAGGCATAGATGAAAGACAAAAGCATAAAAAGTCAGAAAAATATAAATGAAAAGTAACTGTAAAACCCAAACTAAAAATGAAGACACACATACACACGTGTATAAACACATCTAAGTAATGAGCATGTGCATAAGAAAAAAAATTACCTGAGTGATTACATGTGTATGCTTGTATATATATATATATATATATATA
>CAHIKZ030004155.1:1857500-1870000 GCA_903632075.3 Acanthosepion pharaonis | reverse complement strand
TTTTCTACTTGTATGTTTTGGATAGAGTTTGGTGGGTTTGTGTATGTATGTGTGTATGAGTTCTAATGGAGTTCTGCTTGGATAAGTTTAGTGTAAATGGATAGGCATGTAGTAGAGTGCTTGTCCACTTACATTTTTACAATAAATACGCTTTAATGGACTGTATTCCTGATCAAGCCAAACTTATTTGGGCAGTTTCTACACACTTTGTGTCCAGAAATGAAAATTCTTGTTCAAACACAAGAAAAGTAAATAAAAAGCTTAATCGCAGTACCTTGTCTGTCACCTTTAATGAAACACACACACACATATATATATGAAGAAAAATTTGGAAAAAAACAAACAAAAATCCTTAAATGCAATTATGTTGTTTAAAATGAATGAAATGTCGACGTCTGATTTTTCGGTTTAATAAACCTTTTCCAAGAAAATATTCATTAAAATACAATTCAGTTCAATTTGACAAAGACGATGGACATAAAAAACAAGTCTTATCCAAAACAGATAACTGAAAATTTTTAAAATGATCAGCTTTCCATTTAGCATGGTCACGTTGTCGTCACATGGGCGACGCTTTCAAAACATATTCCTAAAAATTTTTTTGTGATTATTTTGAAATGAAAAAGAAAATGAAAAGAATTCTATTAGGATCTAAAATTTTTATGTGTATGCTTGTCGAGCATTAATCTCGCTAAAAAAGGGGAAATATTAAAGAAACCAGGTCTAGTATTCACCGTGCGTGCGATGGATATTATACCTGCTTCAAAAAAAAAGGTTTATTAAACCGAAACGTCAGACGTCGACATTTCATTCATTTTAAACAACATAATTGCATTTAAGGATTTTTGTTTGTTTTTTTCCAAATTTTTCTTCATTCTGTCGGATCTATATCCATTTACATTTTCTCACATATATATATATAAAGACAGAGAGAGAGACAGATAGACAGAGAGGGGTGATATTATTGATAGTATTGGAGGATAAAAAGATATATATATAGATATATTGATAGATATAGCTGTATAGATATAAATATTTACCTATCTTTTTATTTATTTCTTATCATTTACATATTCTTAGTTGGCATCAGGGCAGTGTTCCGTTTTGTCAGAGGAGCACATATTCTTCATCCTGCTTTCTTTTAATTTCTTCTTCTTTGCTTCCTATTATATCTACATAAGTTCTCTTTATACTCAATCATTCCCCATTACATCTTCAAAAGACAAGAAATTGCTTCTGACATTTTTTTTTTCGTTGTTCAACAATTTTACATTATGAGATCTACCAGTTTTCATTCAGACATTATTCAACCAAGATTTGTTGCTAATTCATTCACACTGACAACCCCCATCTTGCAAACTCTTCTTTCAATCATGTGTTCATCTATAAGTTCTCTTGTAATCCTCTCAAGGAAGGATATTAAGTTATTGGGTAAGGAAAAGTTCATTTAGAGTATTATTTAAAAATAAAAGTTCTTTTTTCTTTTCTTTTTTCTACAGTTTTTATCTGATTACCTCCCAAATTTGACATATTTGATCATTCATAAACTGCATGATTTTTTTTAAATGTGTGTTGAATTTGATATTTTTAAAGATGGCAAATATAAAATGTAAATAATAGAATATAAATAATATATATATAAAATATAGTAGAAATATAATCATTATAAAGAGTGTTCCAATAACTTGGACCAATTTTAAATGTGAATTAAGTTTAAGCATCTAATGACTTTTTTTCTTTTTTTTTCCAGATTTAACAACTTAAGTCTTTGTCAGTATCAACCATGGAAAGATTAACAATTGAACAATGTGTTAAAGTTATTGAAGCCTATTAGAAAATGAACATTCAAACAGAAATGCATTTTGTATACTTCACAATTTTTTGGTCAACATAATCGACCAATCGAGAGTGCAATTGGAAATGATGTAACATTACTGTGGAGAGGTTCAGTTCCTGCACACAATGATGAATAGAGGTGTCTGGATTTTTGGCCACATTCTTGTGCACTGCAACAATGTTTTCAGCTGAACAGTGTAAACGAGCATGCAATGGTGTTTTCACATTTGCCACCGATGTTTGAATTTATGAACAATCTTTCAAATTGAACTCTTGAAACTTTAACACATTGTTTGATTGTGAATCTTTCCATGGTGGAAATTGCCAAAGACTTAAGTTGTTAAATCTGAAAGAAAAAGAAAAAAATCATTAGACGCTTAAACTTAATTCACATTTAAAATCGGTCCATATTATTGGAACATTCTTTACAAGGTACTGCTGAAATCTTTAGTTATTTTGAATACATTAAGCCATATTTTCATCTATCAACTTCTCCATCATTTCCCATGTTTTGTTGGACATTTGGATGGTATGCCATGGTATATAATAGTACTGTTTGGTATTGTCGAGAAATCAACTGCTCAGATCCCATGATAAAGAAAGCAAAGGTAAATAGACTATAGAGCATTAACTGATACAAAATATCTCCAATACATTAAAAATAGAATGAGAAATTTTTATTCATAAATATGATAATGGCTGGCCACTCATTTCCAAGTATGCCTGTCCATTTAGTCGGCTAGCCAATCTCTGTTGCAGACACATACTCAGATACATTTGTGCTCGTTCAACACCCTCAGAGCCCACCTGTGCAGTGGTGTGCTGGTGTTTGGTGATACTCAAAACCAACTCCTCAATTGTATGCTCCTAAGATTCATGTAATGGCTTCTATAGGGCTTTCTACTGAGAAATGTAAGGGAGAAGACATTTTAAATATGTAAAAACTGATGAAGCATGAAATAAACACTTTATTCAAATTAAATATAAACTAAATTTTTTATTTCACTCCTTGATTGGATGCCCTCCTGTTATGGATACCTAGGGCTATCACACCATCTGCCCACCCCACCTTCTGCATGCTACTGCTCCTGGTTTATACTGCAACTATGCTAAGCAAGCTTTAGTTATAGTTTCTGGGAGAAAGTGCATAATTCAGCATGATCAACAGTTTGAACAAGGCTTGTACACTCAAACTATGGATCACAATGACTTGTGACCTCATGCTTACACAACCATTGATGAACAATTCTGTATACGGAATTTTATTCACAAGGCTTTGGTTAATCCATTGTATAGAATTCAGGCACTTTCTAATGGTGCCACACACTAGAATCATCTCCCCAGACTGATCTCAAGAAGTCACCTTCCTGACAGATCAGCCATGGTGAGATTTGAACCTGGTTTTCATGGTCAGAAAGCAAACATTCTAATCACATGCCCATATTCATAAATATATCCATTAAATATAGGCCAAAGAAATATATTTGGTTAACATATCCCATATACCTGAAAAATTATGATTTCATTATTTTACATTTGGACTCATTGACATTCTGTATCCTTCATAAGTTTTTCAACCATTGATTTTTATAAGATTTCTACTAATTTTGACTTTAACATTATTTACAAAAGTTTTTATTGTTTCTCAGGTATCTTTTCTGGAATATTGTGTTCTATTTTCATTTAATGATGAACTGTAAGTTTTCTCTTGGATTGATATTTAGAGATATTCCATTAATTTAGTGTTTTGAAACCTTTTTTTTGGTAAAGTTTCAGTCATTAGTTTTATAGAATGTAAAAGACTATTATTATCTTCAATGAATATACATTTACCTGAGAACCGCTGTTGATTTGGTGAATTTAATAAATAATAAGGCTCTTTAGCCTTGGTAGGGCAACCAATCTCAAAGAAGGAGAACTCTGAATGAAAAACAGGTTTTTTAGTATTGATTGCCATTTCTTCATATCTATCACAGTTTTTTCTCATCTTTCTAAATCAATTGAAGTCTCTTCATATTTATCTGTCACTTCATTGTTTGTTTCAGTATCTTTATATCAGTTTATTCAGTAATATCATATCTATGTTTTTTATACCTGTCCATATTCTTTTTGTATTTGCTTGTCTCAGTTGTCCATATCTATCTATCTATCTATCTATCTATCTATCTAAGTGTTGTGGAGTAAATAGTACACCCCCAATGACTATACAAACTAATCCTTAACTATAAATAGCTTTGAGTCAGAGGTAAGGAAAAGAAGCCATTTGGAGTCAGTCCTCAGACTAAGTAATACAGGTGTCACAAAAGTTGCTGAAGCATTACTTGTATTTTAAGAGCTATGAAGTACATTATAACAGTGGCAACAAGAAACACAAAACTCAGCAACAACAAAATCAACAGTTGCTAGAACTACAAGAACAACAATAGGAGTTGTTGGATATAATTCTGAAAAAAATTCTACAACATCGCTGTCCAAAACACCATATCAGAATTTGTATACAGTCCTGATGTGGGCTTTTTCTGTGTATTTTTATAGATATGAACAAATATTCAGTCAGGAATGCAGTGGCTGGAAAGGTGAGAGAAAAATGAGATTGTTATTGAGAAAAATAGTTCTGATTGAGTATGAAAAATACTGCATCTACATATTACTGAAAAAAAAAACAGGTGAAAATGGGTTTGAAGACATGGTACACATTCTGATGAAAATCTTTAGTGACAAGAACTCTTTGTTTAATGCTTGTTGGAGATGCATAGATCTAACCAAAGAAGAGGACAAAGATTTTGTCATGTATGTTGGTATCAATCAACATAGAAGGTGAAAAGTTTAAAATAAAGGAAATAAGTCCAGATATGTTCAAATGGTTAATTTTCATTCAAGGTTTAACAGCTAAAAAACATGTTGAAATACAAGCAAATATTTTAACAAAAATTGAACAGTGATATTACACTGTGAGAAATGGTAGATAATTGCCAGACAATTCTAATGTCTGAAACATGATGCTGAAGAAATTCAGAAAAAAGAATGTGCATTGGTCAAGCAAAGTACAAATGTACTAAAAGGAGACTAAATCCTTATTACCAATGTGGTAAATTACTTCTTGGAAATGACAGTCCATTTAAAAATGCAGAATGTTACAATTGTGGTAAATGAGGACATATGAAGTCACACTGCAAAACCAAACCAAGAAAAATCCCAACAGGAAGAAATTTGTACACAGCATTGTGACGGAAAAAATGGTCACAAAAAACAAAAGGAAATTTGAGCATTTAAAAATAATGTGGGTGTAAAAATGCTACTGGACACTGGTGGTGATATTTCAATAATCAGTGAAGCCACATGGAAGGAAATTGGAAAGCCTTTAATTTAAAAAGATTTCCAAAGTCATGATTTTAGTTTCTAGTGAGAATTTTTTTTTTTTTTTTGAGGAATGACATTTAATATCTCATTTCATAATTGGCATGTAAAAACTAAAGTTGATGCATTAAAAAGTGCTACAAATTTATTCAGTACTGACTGGATGGAACTATTTGAACTTTGGGATTTGCCAATAAAAATTTATTGTAAAAACATGAGTGGACAAGCAACAAATTTAAAAAGTCAAAGCAAAAATCTTTAGGAAGAATTAAAAAAATGTTTCCCAGATATTCTCTCAAATGAGCTGGGTCAGTATTCAAAATGCAAGGTGGATTTTCAATTAAAAAAAGGTTTGATGCCAGTATTTAAGCCGAAACAGAGCATAATATTCACAGCATTGGAACAAGTCAATGAAGAGTTGGACAGACTTGAAAGAATTGATGTAATAGAAAAAATTAGCTATTTAAAATGTTTTACACCCGCAGTGTATATAAAAATAAAATGAAAAAATTTGATTTTGTACAGATGTCTTGACAAGTCTAGAGGAAATTTTTTGAAGTTAAATGGCAGAAGAATATTTTTAAAGCTGGAGCTCTCTGAAGCATATTTACAAATTCAGACTGAAAATGAATGTTCAGAATTAACGACCATAAATATGCACAGAGGATTATATAAGTTTAACTAACTTTTGGTATAAAGGTGACACCAGCTATTTTTCAACAATCTATGGATAATGTACTTGTGGATTGTGATTTCATATTGATGTATCTCGACAACACTTTAATCAAAAACATGTTGGACATAGGAAAACAATTTTAGAAAAAAACTAAGAGAGTACAGATTCAAGCTCAGTGAAGAAAAATGTGAGTTGTTTTTGCCAAAAAGGAAATACCTTGGTGAAATTATTGATAAAAATGGTCATCAACCAGATTTGTCAAGGACAGGTACAATTAAAAATATGCCTCCACCAACAAACATTACTATGTTATAAGCTTTTCTAGGACTGGCTAATTACTATCAAATATATGTACATAATATGTACATAATTTGAGAACCCCACTGAATGATCTACTTAAAAAAGGGAGTAAAGTGAAATGATAACTGCCAAAAGGCATTTGATGAAATGAAAAAAAAACTTAGATCAGTTTTGTCATTATCACACTATGATCCAAAAGCAGAAATTGTAGTGATGTCAGATGCCAATGAGTACAGTATTTGAGGGGGGATTTTACAAAAATATGATGGTGGTGAAATGAAAGCCTTTGCTCATGTTTCATGCTCACTTCTACCTGTAGAGAAAAATTAGAGCCAGAGACTCTAGCAATTATATTTTCTGTTAAGAAATTTCATAAATTTATTCATGGAAGAAATTTTAAGTTGCAAACAGACCACAGACCTCTATTAACAATATATGGTTCAAAGAAAGGAATACTTACACATCCAGCTAATAGACTACAACACTTATTAAACTATGATTTTACAATGGAGTACCAACCATCTAAAAAATTAGATCATGCGGATAGATTATCAAGATTAATACCTAAAAATGTAGAACTCTTTGATGACATGGTCAGTGCAGCACTAAAAAGCAAACATAGTATAAGAGTTACCAGTTACATTGGAAGAAATAAAAGAAAAAGCAAAAAATGATATTTTTATTGCAAAAATAAAAATTAATTAAAAGAAAGTAACAAAGAATGAAATCCAGACTTAAATGCTTACTTGCTATGCAATGGTGTAGTAATGTTCAGGCAACTGTTTGTAATACCTAGTGTGTTACAGAAGTGAATATTGAAGGATTTTCATAGCAGACATCCTGGTATTTCAAGAATGAAATCTCTGCTGAGAAGTTTTGAATAAACCATGATATTGAAAAAATAGTGAAAGCTTGCAGAGGTTGTGCTCTGGCAGCAAAAATACCTATTCCAAAGATAGATCCTTGGCCAAAGACAGACATATTGTGGTCAAGACTGTATATAGATTTTGCATATCCTATGAATGGATCACATTATCTTGTGATAATTGATAGTTTCACTAAATGGCCTGAAATTTCTAAGTGCAAAAATTCAACATCTTCAGTGACAGTGAAATTCTTGCATGAACTGTTTGTGAGATATGGCATACCAGATACCATAGTCTCTGATAATGGAATGCAATTCATGGGTAAAGAATTCAAAGACTTTTGCAAGATGTTCTCCATTGAGTATATTACAACCCTGCCCTATCACTCAAGGTTGAATGGACAAGCGGAACAGTTTGTGGGAATGTTCAAAAGAGTGATGAAAAAAAGCAAGTCTTGATAAAGTAAATGAGGAAACACTTCAAAATTCTCTAAGAGTTTACCATATAACATCTAACCCCAATATGCCATCAGACATGTTGCTGGCAAAATTAATGTTTGCTAGAAAAGTAAAATCAGTGTTTGACTAATTATTCTTTCTTTCTTTTTATGTGCCATGTCCTTTCAGGATGTAGGTGATCATGGCTCTCCACCTCTCGCTATCCCTTGCAGCTCTCAATAAGTTCCTTCCCTCTGCATCCTCCTCCAGACCATGTTCTGTCATCCACTTACTTAAGCCCACCAGATATGTCACACGTTGTTTCCCTTGTCTCTCTTTCCCTCTATTTGACCCATGAGTATCAGATTCTCCAGGCTCTCCTTCCTCATTATGTGTCCCAGAAACTTCAGCTGCCTCTTCCTGATGTATAAGCCTCTTCCTTGTTTTCATCCTCTCTAAGACCTCATTGTTGCTCACATGCTCAGTCCATGATAGCATCCTTCTGTAGAACCACATCTATGTTGCCTTAAGTCTCTTCTTCATACCAAGTCGAAAAACTTGAACAGATAAAAACAATACCAAAAGTTTCAAGGTCAGTGATAAAGTGTTCTTTAGAGCATATAAGGATGGCAAAGAAACGTGGGAAGATGGCATAATATCAGCAAGAATAAGGAAGTTAATTTACATGGTAAAAGGGAAAAGATTCAAACATAAAAGGTACCATAATCTGTTTAAAAAAAGGGTCATTAATGAAAGACCTGAAACATTGGAAGAATGGCTAAAAATGCTATATGATGTTTTCAGTGTGCTAGTACCACAACAAGTCATGTAACCTAAAAGGATAAGTTCCAGAAAAAGAAAATATACTGAAGAACTAGAAGTGAATCCAAGACAGAAACTCCTCAAAGTCAAGTACGTTGGCAAACTCTTCAGAAAGAGGTGGGAGATATACTAATACGAATAAAAAATAAAATATTTAGAAAAAGTATTAATCTCAAAAGTGGGGATGTTGTGGAGTAAACAGTACACTTCTAGTGAATATATGAACTACTTCATAACTATAAATAGCTCCAGGTCAGAGGTAAGGAAAAGAAACTGTTTGGAGTCCTTCTTCAGACTAAGTAATACCGACCACACAGCATGTTGCCAAAGCATTACTTATAGTATAAGTATTATGAAGTGTGTTATAACACTCAGTCTCTTCATATCTATCTCAGTATCTATCTATCTATCTATCTATCTATCTATCTATCTATCTATCTCACTCTTTATACCTATCTATCTCAGTCTCTTTATATCTATCTATCATCTCTGTTCATATCTATCTATCTATCTATCTATCTATCCCAACTTCTAGAAAAATTATGAAGAGGTGATGTTAGGGAGAGATGCAATAATTACTGAAAAGTTGATTGATATTGGTATTGTTTTGAAATTGCTCATTTTCTTTTGAACAATGTCTAGTTGAAAATAATTGTGTTGTGTGCTATAAACTTTTTGTTCATTGAAAAAGTAAATACAGGTGAGGAAAATGTCAATTCTTTTAATAAAATAAAGGCAGTATAAAAATTTCTTGTTTGATTGTTTTATTTTTAGTTTATTTGTACATTTATTTATTTTTTAGCCAGCATTATTAATATTATCAGACAATTCTGACCCACCTTTACAAAAAAATTTGTTTCTATTTTGTGTGGCTGTGATGCAAGTGTAGTATCTGTTCTCACTTCCTTTTAAAGTTACGAGGGAAGCCTTGCCACATGCATTCCACCTGTGCAACAGCATGTCCCTGATTACATTACAAGAGGGTCAGTGGAATACTGATGACAGTGGTTTTTGGGATCTGGTTATTTTAGGATTGGCTGAATGCAACTTCACATTAAAAATGACCTTAGGTCACATCTTGTTACTATGGGATGGCAAGTAAATATTCCCAGGCTATGAGCTCTGATGACAGTGTAATATCTGTTCACTCATCCTCTTGAGGTTATAAAGGAAACCAAGTTTGAGGGATTCCAATCCTCTCTCATTGCACTAAAGAAGGTTGGTGAACATGTACACCAACATCACTAGTTGTTGGGATTGAGCAATTATTCTTCTTGGCATATATGTACATGTATGGCTACCTCACATTAAAACTGACCTGCCATTATGAAGAGGTGACTAAATAATGGATGAAATTTATATATCTATTTTCTTTCTTGTTACACTAATGACTATGGCTTGGTGGATGCCAGGAACCAATCTTGTGCCACATGTTGCAATCATGGAGAGGCCGGTAAATACTAACATGGCTGACTAAATTCTGTGGTTTCATCATTTTCTTTCTTTTTGTAATCAACTGAACACAAAGGCAATGCATCTTTCCTTCAGAATTCCCACTATTATAGGAATTGTTTGAAGCAGAAATAGGATAAAAGCACAATAACAGGACATACTTGGCCTTTCTTAGGGAATATATCAGGTTGAATCATAAGTAATTTCCATTTTTGATAATCAGTTGTAATAACAAATGTATTCTCCTAACTACTAATCATATGTAGTAGTTAAGAATAAATTTGGACACTGTTTACGTTGTTCAGACTATCATCCTCAAGGATACATGGCACAGTGGATAAAGGCATTAATTAGATCCAGTGACAGGACCCAAACAGTGTAAGTTCAATATCTGATTAAGACGGTGGAGAACTTGGAGACAGGAATTAACAGGAGATAACTGATTACTGACATCCATTAGACATGGCATGTGGAACTAGAACAGTCTACCCCAGTGAGCAAAATAAAGAGTTCGGTTCAACATTCCAACCACCAGAAGAAGGCCAGAGTGTACAACGGCCGAAACGTTGTGATAAATATGGCAACAAAGATGGCGTATGATAGTCCGAACAATGTAAATAGTGTACATAATACCTCATCTCAGAAATATAAACAGATAATAAATTTGGTGTACACAAACATACCTTAGATTTGACATGGCAGTGGCAGAATCTACATTGGATTAAGCGAAAAATTGTGAAGTCATATACAACAAAAGTAAAACAGGAAAAATCACATAATTTGACTGGACTGTTCTACTCCACCTGCCATATTCACCTGATCTTGCACCTTACCTTTTCAATTTGTGCAAAACACTTTGGTTGGGAAATTTTCCTCTATTGAAAACTAGATTCAAGAATTCTTTGAAAACATTTTCACATCAAAACCTGCTAAATTTTAATGAATAAAATATCAATGAGCTGCCTGATACATGGCAACATGTCACTGCAAATAATGGTGTATATATAATTGAAAAAAATATTATTGTACTTTATATTTAGAAGAATAAAATTTATGAACAAAAATGGAAATTGAATGTTTCCTGGCATTCAACAAGGCAGCATAGTATAGAGCTTATTGGCCTATGTTAAAATACTGGTTCTCGTCAGATCTCTGGTTAAGTAATGTCGAGCCTGATCAGTACCTAGATGGGTGACCACTTAAGAATACCAGGTGATGTAAGCTTGGATGTTTGGGTGGTGTAATGGACAATGTTTTGGAATTGTGTTCCAATTCCAGTTAAGTTCTTTACATTCACTTTTGCACAGATACCCTTAGGAAAGATATGAATCCACATCTTCTCTCCGTATTCCCCCCCCCCACTTTTCATGGGTTTAGATTCTTTAAAATATTTCAGGTTTCTTGTCAGTTCTTCTGTTATCACATTGTGGGATACTTAATAAAAAGTGATAAAAAACAACAGCACAGAGAAACAAAAATCATCAGATAGATTACATGTTCAGACATGCCACCAAAAAAAAAAAAAAAAAAAATGTAAAAATTAAAAATTTCAGCGTTCCTACTCAATACATAATTATAACTTCTGGACACAGTTTTATATCTCCTCCTCCTAAATATATATAATTTCTTCAACAAAAACATTATTTTGTCCAATGAAGTCCTTCTAGATGATGAAAATGTAACAGAATATTTTACACTTTGTCATTCATTTGACTAATATATATATATATATATATATATATATATATATATATATATATATATATATATATATATATTTAATGAAAAACAAACCACTTTAAGAGTACCATTACAATAATTTATTTCACCAAAATCCTTTTAAGGACTCCGGATCATCAATTTCCAACAACGAAATGAAACAAACGGTTTTTCGCTTTCATTTCGTTCTTGGAAGTGTTACCTGATGATCCGGAGTCCTTTAAAAGGATTTTGGTGAAATAAATTATTGTAATGGTACCTTAAAGTGGTTTGTTTTTCATTAAATATTAGCTCTGGATTTACATTGAGCTCTCAGGATTTCATCCTCCTTGGAATTACCCATACAGTTTACCAAGTTCTTCATAACTTAACTATATATATATATATATATATATATATATATATATATATAAAACCAAAAATTTGAAGGTTTTTTGAAACAAGTATAGTTACCTATATATATATATATATATATATATATATATATATATTAAAGAGAAACAAAAACATTGGTGGAACCAATGGACAACTTGCCAAAACCTCAAGCTCTTATACAGTCTCAAATTAAACCAACAAAACTGAAAAGAGTAATGTATAAATGTTTTTTGTTGTTATATAGTAGTTATAGGTATTTTTACATCCAATTTTTGGATTAGTTGTTGTAGTCTATTCTAATGGTTATTTTGGCAGGATTGGTTTGTTGTTAATTATTTACTTTATTTATTTATTTGGGTTGATTATTTTTACTTGTTTTTTATGTATTTTATTTTTATTTATTCTATTTCATCTATTCTAACAAGAGTGGTTTTTTAATTTGTTTATTATTTGTTTGGGTTAATTTATTTTACTTGTTTTTTATATTATTCTATTTATTTGTATTTATTCATTTCAGTATTTGATTTTTAAGTAACGTAGCAAAAATTTGTTTTCATGTCTGCATTTTCAGATGAGCTCAGATCGTTTATTTAGTAATTTATTTTGGCCTTGGATTTTTTCCTTCAAGCAAAGTTTGCAGGTTTTTGATTGATTGTTGTA
>CAHIKZ030004155.1:1792500-1852500 GCA_903632075.3 Acanthosepion pharaonis | reverse complement strand
TTCAGTTTTCATTCCCCCTGCTCCATCTCTCTCCCCCACTCCTTTTTCTTTTCTTTTCCTCTCCCTCCCTCTTCTTCTGATCTTTAAGATTAGATTGTCTATTGTGTGTGTATGTCACCACAAAATGTATCTTTTCCAGTTACATCTTTAATGTATTAGACATCCGACAACATTCATATTTCTCTCACTTAAACTGTCTTTGACTCCCCTCTCTAAAACTTCTCTCTGTTAAATTTTAATCTCCCACCTTCTCTCGTCTGTTACCCCTCTCTATAGCTCTAACATTCGTCCCACACTCTTGTACTTACACTCTCTCTAAATTTTATTTTTTATTTCTGGAGTTGTTTTTTCTGTTTTCTTTTTGAATTTGTAGGGACTGATGAATTGGATCATATTTACGATTCCAATGGAATAAATTATGACCATGGAATATTAGTGTTTAAGCCTTTTTATTATTATATATATATTATTATTTATATATATATATCATCATCATCATCTTGTGGCCTCAGCCGAGATTGAACTCACTACACCTCTCCAGTATTCCCTATCTGTCATAGCACCTAAAAGATCTTCCTTAGGGATCAATGTGTCACGTTTTATCCTATCTGGAAAGGTTAACTTGCGTGATCGATTGACAGATGATGGGTGCCTCCAGAGTACAAATGATGACACAAGTTCATCTGTGGCACGTGCAAAATGCCCGGCGAACTGGACACGTCTCTTACAAACTAAAGTTGATACTCTTGGCAAGTCACCATATATCATTTCTAGAGTTGGGTGGTTTCGCCATGAGAGATTAAGCACTCTTCTTAAAAGACATGTATAACATCCATCTAAACGACGCTGTTGTTTTGCTGAGAGAGTCCAAGTTTCAGAGCCATAGACTAAGATTGGCTCAATAAGTATGCGGAAAAGTTGGATTTTGAATTGACGAGCAAGATTGGATTTCCAGATCTTATCCATTTTGTTACAAGCAGTCCATGCTATACCTTTTCTAATGTTGAAGTCTTTCTCAGAGTTCTTGATGTGTGATCCTAGATACTTGTAGTCTTCGACACATTTGACAATGTTATCTGAGAGTGTTTTGATCTCATGATTGTTGCGAATGTTAATTGGCATACACTCAGTTAATATATATATATATATATATATATATATATATATATCCAGGTAAGATGAGAACAGATGAAGTATAGTTTTACTGTCTGTAACATTTAATTTAAAAGAGGGCTCAATAAAGGGACATTAACTTACATCTCTTAGCAATATTTGTCTTTTTTACTCTCCCTCCCATCCTCCTATTCTTCTGTCCATTTACACAAGCATTTATTCTTAACTGCCACACATGATTAAAAAGTTAGGGGGATACTTTCATCAGTGCATTTTGTAACCAAAAAACGGAAATTACATATGACTCAACCTAATAAATAACATAGAATTTCAAAGAGAGAACAATAATGACTGCATTTTTACTCTATTCTATTATATTATTGTAATAAACAGGTCATGGAGACACCTTACAAACACTGTTTATCTCTAGTGCACATGGAGATATGACAGCATGTAATGCTTGTTCACGGTGTCTAGTCATTGGAATCCTACCAATATAAATTACATTAGACTCTTTGAAAATATTCCATTATTCTGTTGGCCTCTCAAATGCCAGAAGCATCAGTGCAAATTTGCTTATCTTTGAATAATTTCATTTTGCTATGCTGAATGCACAGGTATCTACTTCAGAGCTTGAAATACATTTGTCATTTCTTTTGTCATAATCATAGTCAGTTCACTTAAATGGTTTTCTTGACGATTTATATGGAGAAAACAAGAGTAGTGAAAAATGTATATGTTTAATAGAATTACAAGAACCCTTTCTGTAACGAAATTTTCAATATGTCTATTTTTTGATTATTCTCATAAAGAAAAAAAGAAAGTATTTTGGTATTGTCAATGATAAGTCATTATCATTCTAATTTCATCCATGTGACATGTCTCTTCAGTAGAGGAGCAATTATATAAAATACTATGATATAGTTAATGGAATCTTGCCTGCCAAACTGACAGCACATGGTTCTTGATAATGACTGAGACAGTCAAAAAGTATGTGAACAAACCAACAGAACGAATATGAACTTGAAACAGTTTGATCCTGATATACGACATCTTATTCCAAATTTGGGAAAATACAATAAAATGTTAAATAGTTGAATTTAATAAAATTTATTTGGACAAATACTATTTTTTTAATCATTTCATTCCAAGCAAGGCAATAAAGCCACTAAGATTCAAGGGGCTACTGAGTGTTAGAAAATATAATTTAAATGCAATTTCAATTCTCAACTTCTGTCTCATTGAATTCTATGTTTTCAATGCTGATTCTGTTGGTTTCAAGCTCAGTAAATCCTTGCATCCTAGTGGCTTTAATTAGTGTGAGATAATATGAGAAAAACTTATGAAGGAGAGAAAACAATAAAATAACAGGAATTAAAAAGACAGAAGTTAATGATTGACAATGCAGTTACATTTCGGAAGATCAAACTTGACTGGGAAGCAAAAAGCCAGAAGAAAATTCCACAAACAAGAAGTTTCAGAGAAAACAAGAAACTTTTAGTATAGAATTTACAGTTACATCTAGCGGCCATTTCAACTGTAAAATGATGAGACCTTGCTACCAATCTATTACTGCACTTAAATTCATAAGTTATAGGTATCATAGTATCTGAAGAAGGGTACTAAGATCAGGGTGTATAGAGCTATTGTCCTCGCCACTCTCCTATGTGACTCAGTCATGGGTCACTTTCCAACACCACCTGCAGCTCCTCGAATGGTTCGACCAGCATTGCTTCTGCACAATCCTTAACATCCACTGGAGTGACTTCATCAACAATATTGAAGTCCTTGAAAAGGTGAAGATCACCAGCATTGAGGCCATGCTGCTGAAGCCCGAGCAATGCTGGGTTGGACATGTTTCCAAGAGGGAGAATCATCGCCTGCCTAAAATTTTGTTGTATGGTGATCTTTCCACTGGTTATCATGGCAGATGAGCACCAAAGAAGCGATTCAAAGATTACCTGAAAAAATCCTTTGGTGCCTATCACATCAATCATTGCCAATGGTCAACCCTAGCTGAGCACCGTGACACCTGGCATCTTATCACCAACCATGTCTCCTTCTTTGAAAATACCTGCAGGGCTGCACTCAAGGACAAGAGGAAATACTGCACTGCAATGCCATCAAGCTCAGACTGGACATTCAGCTGCAACATGACTGCAATCGATGTGTATGGATTCCCTCTTGAGGTTCATTTTGCAAAGCCAAGACATGATGAGGATGGAGGTATTATAGTGGAAAGTTCATTATATAGGAAAGATTATGGCCCTCCATAATTTCTATCCTTTATAGCTCTTAGCAATGTTTGACTTTTTATTATCCCTGCCTGACCCTGTTCTGCTGTCCATTTATGCAAGCATGTTAGCTAGGTCACTCACCATTTCCTTTCATCCTTCTTGTCACTAGTATGTCTTGTGAGTATCAAATTTCCTAACCCTTCTCTCCTCATTATGTGTCCTAAAAATGTCAACTGTCTCTTCTTGATTCTAAGTATAAGTTTAATTTTTTTTTCCATTTTCCTTAAAACTTCCTTCTTGTGCACACGCTCTGCCCATGGTATTCTTTATTCTTCTGTGGAAGCACGTCTCTATTGCCTCAAGTCAGCTCTTCATCTTTGAGGCAATAATTTTCATGCCATATAGGAGGATTGATATTACAAAAGCAGTTTAGCATTATTTTCTTTGTTTCTCATAGAATTTTCTTGTTTTTTAATACCTTGTTTAGTGTTTGGAAGGCATCTTTTGCTATTCCAATGCATCTTTTAAAACACTTTCCATATATTTGAACTTCTGTTTGATTTTGATTTGTAGTTCACATCTTGGCCTACTTCTCTTGCTGACAACCATACATTCTGTCTCTTTACAATTGATAATTAGTCCTTTTATTGCTTTATTTTATTACTTTGTCTAGGAGGTCCTGTAGTTTTCTTTCTATACCTACCTTCAACACAGTGTCATCTGCATGGCTTATGTTATTAAAACTGTACCCACCAATAATAAATCCTGGAAGGACTTCTAGTTTTGCATTCAGTAAACTTACAAGAATGCCTAACATCACCTTATATTTAATCCAAATAGGATACTTTTCTAATTTTTATATATGTACCCTGTCTTGAGAATATAATATCAATCTTATTTACAAGAGATCAGTGTATATTTTTGCACTACTTGAGCCTAGAATTCTCACAACCTTGATATGTACATGCACACACATGTAATATATATATATATATATATATATTATAATTATTTATTTAAAATTATGATTCCTCTCCTACATAAGAGTTCTCACATTTCAAAAACAAGAGCAGAAAATGTCAATATAATTATTAGAATTAAATTGAATTAAAGTACCAAGCTGTTTCATCTTCAAGCAAAAGTTTTGGAATAACTAATCTTGAATATATATATATATATATATATATATATATATATATATATATATATATAAAATATATATATATGTACCAGCATTGGTGCTACATCCTGGGTATGACGATAAACTACATCCAGCAGCAAGGCCTCTGATCAGAGTTTTGAGAGCATGGAACCACCTCTTAATTGCTGGTATTCCCAGGTCCACTCTGACTCGGGATAGTAGCACCTGTTAGGGTCCCAGCTATGGGCAAATAGCTAAACCCCAAAACACTATGAAAGTGTAAAAATAGGTTTTAATACCAGCAATACTTTGTAAAAAAAAAAAAAAAATTATTACCAACAATACATTTTTTGAAAAAGAAAAAATATTACTAGCAATAAAAATCTTGTTGGCATTAAATAACCAATTGGGGTTGATATGTCATAAAACAAAACGAACCAAAACAAATCAGGATTGGTGCTATGAAAAGAAAACTACAGCACATATCAAATCACCATTCAATCTCTTTCAAAGTAATTCTATTCTGAACACACACTAATTCCCTTTTGAAGTGTTTATCCAGTGTTGCTTCCATTAATGGAAGCATTCCTAGAACTTTTGCTGCCTCATTGCATTCTCTTGGATTTCATCGATGACTTGAATTCTTGTTCCTTTCAAGTGAGATTTGATTTTTAGAGAGGGAAAAGTCACAAGGGGTCAGATCTGGGAAATATTGCTGTTGTTAGACATGGGGAATGTCATGCTAGGCCTAAAACTGATGCACAATCCATGGTACACTGTGATGTAGTGATATGAGCGCACTCTACACACTTTCCTTCCAGGCATTGCCATAAACTGCTCATTTGCCATGCACGATGAGAGAGCACACCATATATATATATATATATATATATATATATATATATATATATTATTCACACATATGTGTCTGTGTAATGCATTTATTTGTAATCTGATATTTTTATTACATTAAACATTATTTCTAGGTGATACCCCATTGTTATTTTAAACAGTATATATAGCATCTACTGGCCTATGCATTAGAAAAATTATAAGAAGGAAAATGTGCTCTCTGACAGAGTTTGAACCTGTATCCCTTTTTGTAGGAGAAACCTACATTTGAGCTGGCATGCTTTAGACTACTCAGCCACAAAGGGTATCACAGCCCAGAAATATATTTTTAATGTCATTTAAAATTTTAAATCACACTGTATTTTGATGCACTTGATAGTTGTTTAGAAAATGGCTGCTGTGGAGTACCCAGGGTAGTTTGATGTATGGTTGGTTAGTGGATTCAACAATCTATCAACATTTGTAGATTCATTTAATGTCAAAATTTTTCATGTCTGTACTTGAGTCTATAGGTCATGTTTATGCTTACACCAATAGTTCATGTTTATGCTTGCATCAATAGGTCATGGTTTATGCTTGAGTCAATAGGTCATGTTTGATACTTGAGTTCCTGGGTCAACAAAGGTTGTGTTTATACTTGAATCCACAAGCATCTAAGCTATGTTTTAATCTATTTCTCTAGATTAAATAAAGGGTTTGAAATCAGCAGATACCTAAAGAAGGTCAGAGAATAAAATGACCGTAACATTTTGCTAATAACAACAAAGATGAGGACATTACTTTAACTGTAAACAATGGAAATAATGTTAATGTCTCATTCCAGAAATTCAGGCAGAAAATTACTTTTCTTTATGACTTATTCCTAAAATATAAGATCACAAATGTGCATCTTTTTTTTATGTGAATATGTTTTTTATCATTTCACCCAAGAAAGGCAATAAAGCTACTAAGATGCAAGTGATTACTGAGTGTAAGAGAATATGAGAAAAAAAACATTATTAAGGATACAGAGCAATATTCTGATGTTAATAGGTATAACATTGTGTTTGTTTAATAATAAACACAAATATTTAATAAGTCTAAAATGTGATAATTTGCTGAAACAGAAACAGAAAGAAAAAATGACACCATAGAGTCAGCAACTTTGACTTGTTAGTACATTAAGCTATTAAATCCTCAAATATTTTTTTGCTATTACAGTAAGCTAATAAATTTTTAAATTATTTTTTTTATGAAAATACCTAGCTAATTATAGGGTGCATCTTACCACTTGTTGCATGTTAGGATATAAGAAATACAGTAGACATTTAAAATCAACGATGACATGGGTCTCCAAACCAATTGTGACCCATTGTGTCACATTTATTTACCACTAGCTTAAAAGCTGCACTCTGTACAGGCTTATAAGCTAGCTCCTGCAGAGGGCTAATTAAGCCCCTAGCCCCAAATTAAAACAGAAATGATAATTTTTAAGAAATAACTTTGAATTCCTCAATTCGCTTCATAGAATTTCAGAAACTCATTTTAACTCTGATTTGGGCTATAAGTCTAATTCTGGCCAAAGACTGAGTTCAGCTGTAACTCCAATTTGGGGCCCAAAATTTCAATTCAGGCCCAAAATTGAGTTCTTCAAGTCACAAACTCTGCAGAACTTCAAAACCCCACTTTATGAAACCTCTTACTATAACTCCTATTCCTTGGCATTTTGAAGAAATAAAATTGATTTCCTCAATTCACAAAGTTTTTGACATATTTTGAACCATTTTTAAAACTAATATTCACAAAGTTTTTAATTTATATTGAGTTTAAACTTAATATAAATTAAAAAATTTTAAAATCACTAATTTTTAAAATTAGAATTTTTAACTGTTCCTTCTTCATCTGGACACAAATCCAAATACTAGATGTTCAAGCACCAGATGAAGAGCAGATTTTCAGTTCCAGAATCATCCTGATTCCAAAAAGGTATAATATGCTTATGTAGAGCAAGTGTGGCTCAATTTAGAGGGGTTTAAGACACACAGATAGACAGAATTTGCTGTTTATTTATTTAGATATGAGATATTACATATGAGGTATTCTTGAGTATACACATGATTGTACTAGCAAAGGACACATGCACTAATTCTTATTAGTACCAACCTGACTAAATAAGTCTACCAATTGGCTACATGCTGTCTAATTGTATTTAATTAGTATGCTATGTTTAGTAAAATAGTGTTGAAAAGTCTTTATGATAAATTTGAGCAACATGCTTGTACGAAATGTTGTGCAGTGCTCAGAAAATCTGCTACCAAGATCCTCAATATGCTTTGTCAGGATTTTAATCAAACTTTTTTAGTAGTTCATGCACTTCAAGGCATGTCAAATGTCAGTTCAAGTAGATTAATAACAGGCAACCAATCATGAAGAAAACATTAGAAAATGCCAAAGAATTTGCAATTTCATCTCTGATGATTGCCATTGAACAATCTATCTTCTCTTTTACATGACTGTAATCAGTTATAGAGTCACCCAAGAGATCTGAATCTGGGAACTTTCATAGACAACCTTGTATAATTTGGACAAACAATATGAATATCAAATATCAGTTTTTTCAGGAGGTTTGGATTGAAGTGCAGGTGCTAAATGACCAGACTGTATCCATGTTTTTGTTTTTCTTTATGTCCGACATCATATACAAACTGGTTAAAACTAATTGTAGTTGTGAAAGGCATAGCTTATCTTTTATGCATGCCTATCCATCAACATAAAATTGCCTGTGTTGAAAAGCTGATTAGGTATACTTACAGGCAAGAAGGCTTTTTTCAGTCAGTATCAATATATATATATATTAAAATATCATTTGAGAGACCAACAAAATGCATCAACAGACAAGTACACATTTTAAAAATGCATACTCATATATATATATATATATATATATATATATATATATGTGTGTGTGTGTATATATATATATATATATATATATATATATATATATATATATATATATATATATATATATCATAACACTAGAAAAACGATTACCTACGGGATGAAAAACGGTTTCACATGTATCTCGCATGTAAAATATTTTCGAAAAGAAAATGGCAGCTTTGGTAAGTTGTATATTTAAAAAGATAGATCTCAGTCAGATAGTCTTTTGCAAGAATCTTTTAACCTATGCAAATTTGAACTGTCACTCGATCTACAAAAAGCGCTTAAAGTGGCGACAGACAGGAATGCAACTGCTGTAGCAAACAGGAGACATGGTGGATTAATGGATAATAGCTTAGATTGAAGAAAATGGATTAGGGAACCTTATTACAAGCTAGAAGAAACTAACTATATATATATATAGAGAGAGAGAGAGAGAGATTTGATGAATTATTTAATTATGATTATCTCAAATCCTCCTAATAATTTATATCACTTGTATATCCTTGCTTGAACCGGCTTCTAATGCTCTGGATGGAGTGTCTTGGGAATAAAATTGTGACTTGTGGGGACAGTACTATGGGTAAGGGAAACTTGGATGAGTTCCACCACGGAATATGTGATCATGCGGAGCTATACTGTGTCTAATTCTTTGCCTTCATCAACAACACCCATTTGTACAGTAGGTAAGACATTTGCCGGATAACGTAACTGTCTGGGTTTCAATTCTCACTAGTGGATACACACTGCTGATGAATCACAAATATAGGACGAAACGGCTGTCCAGTGCTTTATGCATTCTGTTGAAGTTTCTTTTAGACTCGATGAATTGCTTAATTATGATTATCTTAAATCCTCCTAATAATTTCTATCACATATATATATATATATATATATTTCAAAGTGTAATACTGTTGTTTTTTTTTTATAAGGAAATATTTAGCATTCATTGGTCGAGCAGCAAGTACTACTTTTGGCTGAAATTTATGAAATCTTTCTATTAAAATAATTTTTCAAGGTTTGTCAAGTCCATTAACTGTTATTGCTCTTTCCAGTATCCAGGGCTGGCTCAAGTTACTGGTAACTCGGGCAATTGCATGTGGTACCATGAAGATTAAGGACACCATTGTGCCATCATGTGTTTGTGATCTTCCAAACAAAAAAGAAAAAATGTGAAAATAAATAAAATAAAAATAAAACAACATATTAAATTTGTTGAGTAAAATTTTTGAGAATTTGATTATTCATTCTTTCTATTATGCTGCAGTGATGAAAGACCATGACAGAAAATTCTTCAGTTCTTCTCATTGTGAAAATTTTTAAAAATTATACTTATAAGGATGCTGAAGTTTAACTTTCACCAACACCTAGGGCTGGCCCTGTCAGTATTGATGGAGGTTTTCTTCATAAACCTTTGTTTGAAGTAGTATGTAATGTCAAAATCTTGACATCATTATTTTTCTCTTCAGGTTACATGTGCTAATGATTTTAATTTGTTGCTGCTGGAGGCACGGTGGAGTAATGGATAGCAGCTAGGATTGAGGAATTGGAGAGCTGAGTTCAAATTCCAGTCAAATCCATTACATTCCCTTATGTGCTAATATCTTTGGGAAAGGTATGAATCCTCTTCTCCTCCCTCCATCTATGGGTAAATAGCAGTACAGACCAGGTTCTGTATCCTTGGATGGCAACTGGTCTACTGCAGAAAGAAATGGCAACCTACTGCAGGAAAAAATCTGCCTCATTAGTCATGTATCAAAAGATACATGATCACCTAAGCATGTATCATGCATGGCACATAACTGACTGACAGTTAATGCAAAAAGATCTAGAAGAGTGGCCATTTAAGACAATTTTCATTTCATGATTTGATAAGAAAGATTGTATCAGTTCAAAAATTTCTCTAGAAATACCATAACCTTTCAACTTGTGAAGAAGACCAGTATGCAATATCTAAAGCAACAGCCTGAGCTTCACCATTCTTGTCTAAATCTTAATATACTAGCCTTCAAATGCTATGCTTTCTTTTAAGTGGTACAGTGCTTTGTGATTCTGTTACGCCACTCCATGAGGTTTGAAGAAGGATTATCCTTACTCAGACCTGAAGGTTTTAATCATTCAAAGCCATTTTTAAGCATTGATCATAAAAAGTGATTGTATAGAGCTGACAATTTAGATATTTACTAATGAGCCTGGTGCCATAGATAACATCCATATAAAAGCCTCAATCTGACAAAGCTATTTAAGAATGTGACTTGATTTTTAAGTTAATGTTTTGGTTTTATAGCAACTTGTGGTGCTGAGCAAAATTACTCTTATTCTCTGTTCGGTTTCCTTATCTCCTATATTAAATTTGTTATAACTGATCCATATATAAAAATATTCAAAGTGTTTCATATTTACTAAGTCAGAAGCACTTCATTGCAGTTTCATAACTGGATTCTGCATATCTTATTCCATATGTGCTGCAGAGAAAGATCATGAAATCAAGTGTATGGGTCACTTCCTGGCAAGTTGAGGTACACCTTAAACAAATCCACGCCTTCAGCATTTTCTTCTCCTCTGATTTTCTTTCACCTTCACCCAACACTTGCAAAGCCAAACACTGATAGGAAATAGATGTTGGAAGCAGGTTTTGTTGAAACTAGACGCTTCTAGTCCTGAACCTGCACATTGGTGGCAAATTTAGCTATTGACATCATCATCATAAAGGATGTAAAAGAAGAAATTAAATTCTTGGATATGAAATAAGGCCGATGGCAGTTATTTACTAATTCCACATCCTAAATTTGGGGCAAAATATCAGCATCTTTAATGCAATTTCCATCTACAAACTATCACGAAAATCTAATAAGAAACTTATAGCAGATTTATTAATACACTAGTGTGTGTGTATATATATATATATATATATATATATATAAAGAAATGGACAAAATCCAACAATTTATTTATTAAAGACATTTTTATGTTTAACGTTCTTTTTTTTTTATAGATACAAGTATTTAAGTAAATGCTCTGTTTATGATAAACAGTATTAAATAACATTTACTGGCCTGAATGTCCGAGAAATTTTCATAGAAAATATTCGTCCTTTGACAGGATTCAAACCTGCATCCTATATGGAACCGTCATTTACGCTGACGTGCCTTACCTTCTCGGCCACAAAATTGCCAAAACATTGTGAGTATAACAACCGAGATGAACATCCTGGTCTGAATAGCAAAGAATATGGAAAATTGTCTCATTGTTAGCAGATGTAATTGGTCGACTCAAATATAAGACAACTCACTTTTGGTTCAAGAATCATATAGTTATGATTATTTTAAATGCTGTTGCCATGGAAACTAAGTAGTTGCAGCTTTATAGAGTTGAAAAAATGGCAACAAATGAATCCTTTTTTTTTTCTTTTTTTTTGTATCTGGCCACTGGACAAGGGTTTTTGGTTTTTGGCCAATGTCCACAGTTGCTAATAACATTGTGGAGGCAGGAGATGGGTCAGTTTGCTTTAATTTGACATATTCCTTTAAAGTGATCATCAGAAAAGAAAAGAAATAATGAGTAAAAACCAAAATTGGCATCGTGATATTTATTTTGTACAGTCATGATTTACTAACTAGCTTACATAAAGTTCAGAATAAAGTAGTTAGATTGATATGAACAGATAGATATAGCTAAACAGATAGATTGATATGAACAAACTGTGGTAGGTAGGTTGGTAAATAGAAACTGTGATACCTAAATAGAAAGATGTAAACAGAGTGAGATAGATATGAAGAGACTGTGATGGATATTGATAGATATTGAACAGACTGAGATATATAGATATGAACTGTGATAGATATTAACCAACTTAGATATTAACAACATAGATCAATAAATAGATATGAAAGACCTGTGGTAGATACATATGAACTAAGATAGATAGATTTAAACATATATTATTAAATATAACAGACAATGAATGTCTATTATGTCTGATCATAAGCCGTTCTAATGTTCAGATATTTGCTTTAATTTCTGGTGAAAATAAAAACAAAAATTGTCCAACATTTGGATTTTTTTTTTTTAATATGGTCCTCAGCTTTTGGCTCACATGAGCCATCTTCAGAGTGGTTATACAGACATGAAACAAAGATATCCACCGTCAAAGATGATATTTTGTTATTTTGACATAGAATATTGCTATCCAACAAAATGGTCGCGGATCATAAATTCAAAATGTGGTTCTATGATGTCATACCACATGATAGACTGAAGTATTACAACAGAACCAATGTCTAGATGCAATGTACTGTGTTGTGACTAGTTTGAAATGTAACTTTGTTGAGTATGAGTTATTTCGTTTTGATGAAGATATCCTCCAATATCTGATGGTTCTTTCAACTGTGTGTATATGTAAGTATTATTGTATTATCAACTAATATCTGTCTAATATTATGTACATGGCTATGTTTTTCTAAGAAATGTTATTTAAGAGAACTAAGATCAGAAAGGTGACATAAGTCTATGGGATAGATAGATAGATAGATAGATAGATAGATAGATAGATAGATAGATAGATATGGAACTGAGATAGATAGATAGATAGATAGATAGATAGGAACTGAGATAGATAGATAGATAGATAGGAACTGAGATAGATAGATAGATAGATAGAATAGGAACTGAGATAGATAGATAGATAGATAGATAGATAGATAGGAACTTAGATAGATAGATAGATAGATAGATAGATAGGAACTGAGATAGATAGATAGATGTTGATGGATGGGAACTGAGATAGATAGATGAATAGATAGATAGATGATGGGAACTGAGATAGATAGATAGATAGATAGATAGATAGGAACTGAGATAGATAGATAGATAGATAGATAGATAGATAGGAACTGAGATAGATAGATAGGAACTGAGATAGATAGATAGATAGATAGGAACTGAGATAGATAGATAGATACGAACTGAGATAGATAGATAGATAGATAGGAACTGAGATGTATATGAATCTATAGATAGATCTGAACAAGCTCTGATAAACTTACATATACTGATATAGCTAACTAGCTCTGAGATAGATAATGAACATAGTTAATATATAGATAGATATGAAGAGACTGTGTTAGGTTTTAAATGTCCTTTAAATGCCATATCCCTTCAAGACATAGGCAATCATGGTTCTCTACTGGTTTCTTTATTATCTATGAATTGTCATGACATTTGAGGAAACATAGTCATTTTCAATTGCCTTCTCCACAGTTTTGAGTTATCCTTCATGTAAATTGTCTACCTTGTTCATGTATCAGGTAGTAGAAGAAATGGATTCCTCCTTTTCCCAAAGGAATTTATACAATAGATAGAAGTTTATTAAACTTAGCTCCATAAGGTTACAATAATGTAGGCACTCAGTGAGAATTTATATTTACTGCACTATATATATAGGAATACGATTAAGATTAGCTACTCCTGTACTAACAACATGTATAAAATTAATTACTCACACAATAACCATATTTCAAGAAATTTCCATGGGATAAACAACAAACCCACCTATAATTGTAGATCTAAAGAAAATTGTCTACTAGAGGACAAATGCAGGTCTACTGGGGTTATATATCAAACAATCATTTCCCCACCAAAAATATGCAAAATTATAATGTTTACATTGGAATTTCTGTTGGGGAATGAAAACAGATTTTATACCCATAGGCACTCATTTTCTAGCACTAAACTAAAACACCAGACAGATCTTTCAAAAAATTTTAGGAACTGAAAAAGGAAGGTTTGAACCCACAGATAGTTTGGAAAATTATAGGTTCCATGTGTACTCCTAATAGTCTTAGAGATAGGTGCGACGTTATTATTAGAATAATAAAATACAGTAATCAAAGCCAACTATTGAATCAGAGGAATGAATTAGTATTAAAATGTTGACATAAAAACATTCAAATTTCCATGGTATAGGTTTAACTTAATTAGCTACTATATTTCCATAATATTCATTCCCCTCTAACTCTTCAAATGGCAAAAGTATAACTAATTCTAATTTCTATATTCCCCACCTCTATAACCTCTTTACATTATATTAATTAAAATTTATAAACATTCCCCTACTTTAAGATCTCCTCAACTCTCTTTCCATTAATGCCTTACATCCTTTGATGTATATATTTAAAATTTATTTTTAACCCTCTTTTTATTCCTCTTTTAATTTTAAATTAATATTTCATTCTTTATATAATCCCAAATTAATGTCTTATGGTTAATATTCAGGTTTAATTTTATAAAACTACTTTTTAAGACAAATAACTTCCACCCTCCCCTGACCTCTGTTTTGTGCCTTTCATCTGACTGAAATAATGAAATCAAAAAATTCTGTATTAGTTTTTCAACTGGCTGTGTTTTTTTTGTTTTTTTTTAGCTTTCACAGTTAAATTCTATTTAATGACCCCACCCCTCCCAACTGTATAAACACAAACTCAGTCCACACCAGGGTTGATAAGACAGATGACCAATATCTTCATCTATCAAAATAGGCTACTCCCCATATGAAGTGATTTTGGATTTTATTGTCGATTAATTTTATATATATATATATATATATATTATGAAATGGACAAAGTATGACAATTATTTTAAGACATTTTTATGTTTATACATTCTTTTTATAGATACAAATATTTAAGTATATGCTCTGTTTATAATAAACAGTATTAAACAACATTTATGCTCATCTGTGGACAAATCAGTTAAAGGCACGTCAAGCTAAATGACGGTTCCGTAGAGGATACAGGTTCGAATCCTGTCGGAGGAAGAATATTTTCTGTGAAAATTTCTCAGACATGCAGGCTGGTAAATGTTGTTTAATACTGTTTATTACAAACAGAGCATTTACTTAAATATTTGTATCTTTAAAAAGAATGTATAAATATAAAAATGTCTTAATATATATATATATATATATATATATATTATTAAAAAATGTGTGTTTTTTTATTCTTTTTACTTATTTATTTATAATTATTTTCATTTAAGCATACCATCTGTAAATAAAAAGTATTATAATTTAGAGAGATTGCATTCTCAAATGTATATAAATAATAAATAATATATACCTCACACCACATTGCCACTTCACAACACTCACTACTTATCTCTACATACCTTAATGATGACTTAAGAAAACCAAAAGCTTGCACCATATTTCTTTTGAAAATGGCATTGTACTATGAAACTCAGAGTTGTGCTATGGTAAGAAATAAAATATATGTAGCCTGTTTGCAACCTAAAATTTCTTCCATGAATAAATTTATGAAATTTCTTAACAGAAAATATAATTGCTAGAGCCTCTCTTTCAATCTGGAAGAAGCAAGCATAAAGCATCAGTGAAGCTTTCATTTTACTGCCCTCATATTTGTGTAAAATCCCCACTAATATCTTGAGCAATCAGAAATTTAAGGCTCACACTGGCAAGGAGGTTCCCAACTAGCATCCAGTTGGCAGACAAAAATAAAGTGGGTTGTAACTGAATACATTCTCCCAGATATTCATAGTGTACTGATGGATGTTTATTGAGCACAGTATCTACACCAGAATCATCAGCCAATCAAGACTCACAGAATAGGCTTGCCTGGGTATCAGAATGGAATCTCCCAGGCTGCAATATAAAACATCTATCAACTTGACCAGTGGGACAGCTTTGTCAGTCAGACTCAACTTCCATTATACTTGAGTACTGTCTGTTGCTATTACTAAATTCTACACTTGCTCAATAAGACTCATTATAGTCAAGTATTATCGTTTGCCACTACCAAACTCTACACATCTGATGCCACTACAATTTCTGTTTTTGGATCATAGTGTGCTAATGATAAATTTGACATAAGTCTTCCTTTTGTTTTCTGTGACCATTTTTTCCATCACAATGCTGTGTACAAATTTTTTCCTGTTGGGATTTTTCTTGGTTTGGTTTTGCAGTGTGACTTCATATGTCCTCATTTACCACAATTGTAACATTCTGTGTTTTAAATGGACTGTCATTTCCAAGAAGTAATTTACCACATCGGTAACAAGGATTTAGTCTCCTTTTAGTACATTTGTACTTTGCTTGACCAATGCACATTCTTTTTTCTGAATTTCTTCAGCATCATGTTTCAGACATTAGAATTGTCTGGCAATCATCTACTATTTCTCACAGTGTAATATTACTGTTCAATTTTTGTTAAAATATTTGCTTGTATTTCAACATGTTTTTTAGCTGTTAAACCTTGAATGAAAATTAACCATTTGAACATATCTGGACTTATTTCCTTTATTTTAAACTTTTCACCTTCTATGTTGATTGATACCAACATACATGACAAAATCTTTGTCCTCTTCTTTGGTTAGATCTATGCATCTCCAACAAGCATTAAACAAAGAGTTCTTGTCACTAAAGATTTTCATCAGAATGTCTTCAAACCCATTTTCACCTGTTTTTTTTTTCAGTAATATGTAGATGCAGTATTTTTCATACTCAATCAGAACTATTTTTCTCAATAACAATCTCATTTTTCTCTCACCTTTCTAGCCACTGCATTCCTGACTGAATATTTGTTCATATCTATAAAAAAAAAAAAGAAAAAGTAAGTCCCACATCAGGACTGTATACAAATTCTGATATAGTATTTTGGACAGCATCTGGCATCACATATGTTGAAGAATTTTTTGTTTTCTTTAGAATTATATCCAACAACTCCTGTTGATTTTTTGTAGTTCTTGCGACTGTTGATTTTGCTGTTGTTTCTCTTGTTATTAAATTTCAACTATCATTGACAAAATTTTGTCCATACTGGCAAGAAATTTTTTTCCTACACCGAAGAGAAAAAGATTTATTTTATTATACTTGTCATCACCCATATCCATGTTTCCAAAGCAGCAAGTATATTTGTTGTACTTGTTCACTCAGTATGACTTTTCAAATTCCTTGTAACGCCAGTTACAACTCATGAGAGTTCCTGAATCCTCATTGCTATTATGAGTCATAAGAATTCTAAATGCTCATCACAACAGACATAAGTCACCTGAGTTTTGAATCCCTCATCTCCACTGTTTTAACGCACTTTGTAGCACTTATAATATAAGTAATGCTTCTACTACTTGCCATGACACCTGTATTAATTAGTCCAAAGACTGACTCCAAATGGCTTTTTCCTCCTTCTCTCTGACCTGGAGCTCTTTATTTATTTTTATGGACTAGTTCATATAGTCACCAGTAGTGTATTATTTACTCCACAACAGTACTCCTGCTTGTGTGGCATGGTACAGAGTGCTGTTGCCAGACATAGTGTCTTCCAGCAGCCACCATCTTGACCAAGGGCAGCACTCCCTCCTCAAGGCATTTGATGTAGGCCTCCATGTTTAGTCAGAGTCCCTCACCAACAAATTCAAGACTTCTTTTCTTATCAGAATGGTCAGAGTGAGTTTTCTGAGCTGGCGTACCTTTGTAATCATCATTAGACTCATCCAACTCTTTCCAAATCCTCTGCACTATCTTCAGATTGACACCCAAACATTCTGAAATGTTTGCAATGGAGTTTCTGGAACAAATGACAAGCAGTACAGCATGCTGTTTCCAAATTTCTGGTGGAGTGAATTGCATCATAGTGCTCTTTTATGACATTGAGATGTTTGCCCAGCCAATCTGTTCGATGTTTGATCCCCACAGCATCTTTAAAGTAATTTAACAATTTTCACATTTTTACACACACACACACATATATGAAATTCTCCTCTAATATTTGGGGAATTTGAAAAACTGATTATTCAATTTATCAACTTACCCAGCATTTACCATGTTTGATGTACATTAAATTTTTTTCTTTTAAACTCTTTCCACCGGGAAATAAAGAATCAAAGAATTTATTTGTTGCATTTACGTTCCAATCTCATATTATATTACATTTATCATATAAGCTCATATATATTATATTACATTTATCATATAAGCTCATATATATTATATTACATTTATCATATAAATATTATATTACTTTATCATATATATTATATTACATTTATCATATAAGCTCATATATATTATATTACATTTATCATATAAGCTCATATATATATTACATTTATCATTTATATATATTATATTACATTTATATATAAGCTCATATATATTATATTACATTTATCATATAAGCTCATATATATTATATTACATTTATCATTATATTATATTATTACATTTTATCATATAAGCTCATATATATATATTACATTTATCATAAGCTCATTATATATTATATTACATTTATCATATAAAATATATATTATATTACATTTATCATATATTTAGCTCATATATATACATTTATCATATAATATCATATATATTATATTACATTTATCATATAAGCTCATATATATTATATTACATTTATCATATAAGCTCATATATATTATATTACATTTTATCATATATATATTACATATATATTATATTATATTATATTACATTTATATATATTACATATATATTATATTACATTTATCATATAAGCTCATATATATTATATTACATTTTATCATATATATATTATATTTATCATATATATATATATTACATTTATATATAATTACATTTTATATAAGCATATAATATCATATATTATATTACATTTATCATATAAGCTCATATATATTATATTACATTTATCATTTAAGCTCTATATATTATATTATATTTATCATATTATATTATATTACATTTATCATATAAGCTCATATATATTATATTACATTTATCATATAAGCTCATATATTTATATTACATTTATCATATAAGCTCATATATTATTTATATTACATTTATCATATAAGCTAAGCTCATATATATTATTTATCATAAAGCTATTTATTATATTATATTTATTATATTATATATTTATATTACATTTATCATATAAGCTTATATTATATATTATATTACATTTATATTACATTTTATAAGCTCATATATATATTATATTACATTTATCATTACATTATTATATTACATTTATCATATAAGCTCATATATATTATATTACATTTATCATATAAGCTCATATATATTATATTATTTTATTATATCATATATAAGCTCTATATATTATATTACATTTTATCATTTATATATTATATTACATTTATCATATAAGCTCATATATATTATATTACATTTATCATATAAGCTCATATATATTATATTACATTTATCATATAAGCTCATATATATTATATTACATTTATCATATAAGCTCATATATATTATATTACATTTATATATAAGCTCATATATATTACATATATTATATTTATATTACATTTGTTCATATATTATATTACATTTATCATATAAGCTCATATATATATTTCTATTATATTATATATTTATTTATCATTATATTATATTATATTACATTTATATATAAGCTATATATATATTACATTTATCATATAAGCTCATATATATTATATTACATTTTATCATATAAGCTCATATATATTATATTTATCATATAAGCTCATATATATATTACATTTATCTATATAAGCTATATATATTATATTACATTTATCATATAAGCTCATATATTATATTACATTTATCATATAAGCTCATATATATTATATTACATTTATCATATAAGCTCATATATATTATATTACATTATATTATATTACATTTATATAAGCTCATATATATTATATTACATTTATCATATAAGCTCATATATATTATATTATATTTATCATATAAGCTCATATATATTATTTTATATTACATTATTATATTACAGCTCATATATTATTATATTACATTTATCATATATATTATATATATTTTATTATATTTATCATTATATTATATTACATTTATCTATAACACTATATTATATTATATTATTTTATCATATAAGCTCATATATATTATATTACATTATATTATATTATATTACATTTATCATATATTATATATATATTATATTACATTTATCATATAAGCTCATATATATTATATTATATTTATCATATAAGCTCATATATTTATATTACATTTATCATTAAGCTCATATATATTATATTACATTTATTATATTAGCTCTATACACTATTATATTATATTATATTATATAAGCTCTATATATTATATTACATTTTATCATATTAGCTCATATATATTATATTACATTTATTATGTTATATTACATTATATTATATTTATCATATTATATTATATTACATTAGCTCTATTACACTATATTATATTATATTACATTAGCTCTATTACACTATATTATATTACATTTATCATATAAGCTCATATATATTATATTATTTATCATATAAGCTCATATATATTATATTATATTTATTATATAAGCTCCTTATATATTATATTATATTACATTATATATTATATAACATTAGCTCATATATATTATATTATATTATATTATATAAGCTCTATTACATATATTATATTATATTACATTTATCTATATAAGCTATATATATATTATATTATATTAAGCTCATATATATTTATCATATTATATTATATTATATAAGCTCTAAGCTATATATTATATTACATTTATCATATAAGCTCTATATATATTTATATTTATCATATAAGCTCATATATATTATATTACATTTATCATATAAGCTCATATATATATATTACATTATCATATAAGCTCATATATATTATATTACATTTATCATATAAATATTATAATATGTTATATTAAGCTCTATATACAATTATATTACATTATATTATATTAAGCTCATATATATTATATTATTATATTATAACATTAGCTCATATATATATTATATTATATTATCATATAAGCTCTATTATATTATATTATATTATATTATATAAGCTCATATATATTTATATTACATTACATTAGCTCTATTACTCATATATATTATATTATATTATCATTAGCTCTATTATATATATATATATTTATTATATAAGCTCTATTATATTATATTTATTTATATTACATATATATTACACTATATATATTATATTACATTTATCTCTATTATAAGCTCATATATATTACATTTATCATATAAGCTATTATATATATTATATTTATACATTAGCTCATATATATTATATTATATTACATTAGCTCTATTATATTATATTATATTATATTACATTAGCTCTATTACACTATATTATATTATATTATATTACATATAAGCTATTATATATATTATATTATATTTATCATATAAGCACATATATATTATATTACATTTATCATATAAGCTCATATATTTATTATTTACATATAAGCTCATATATATTATATTATATTACATATAAGCTCATATATATTATATTATATTTATCATATAAGCTCATATATATTATATTATATTTATTATATTAATTAGCTCTATATATATATTATATTATATTATCATATATTAGCTCATATATATTATATTATATTTATTATATAAGCTCTATTATATATTATATTATATTTTATTCATATAAGCTCTATTATATTATATTACATTTATCATATAAGCTCATATATATTATATTATATTTATCATATAAGCTTATATATATTATATTTATTATATAAGCTCTATATATTATATTATATTTATCATATAAGCTCTATATATATTATATTACATTTATCATATAAGCTCATATATATTATATTATATTTATCATATTAGCTCTATTATATATTATATTTATATTACATTTATCATATAAGCTCATATATATTATATTACATTTATCATATAAGCTCATATTATTTATATTACATTTATCATATAAGCTCATATATATTATATTACATTTATCATATTAAGCTCATATATATTATATTACATTTATCATATAAGCTCATATATATTATATTTATCATTTAGCTCTATATATTATATTATATTTATCATATAAGCTCACTATATTATATTATATTACATTTTATCATATATTAACCTCATATATATTATATTACATTTATCATATAAGCTCTATATATATATACATTATCATATAAGATATATTACATTAGCTCATATAAGCTCATATATATTATATTACATTTATCATATAAGCTATATTATATTATATTACATTTATCATATAACACTCATATATATTATATTACATTTATCATATAAGCTATATATATATATATTACATTTATCATATAAATTATATATATATATTTATCATTATTACACTATATATATATTATATATAAGCTCTATTACATTTATTTATATTATATTATATTATATTTATATTACATATTTATATTATATATAATTACATTAGCTCTATTATATATATATATTATATTTATCATATAAGCTCTATTATATATATTATATTACATTTATTATATATATTCATATATATTATATTACATTTATCTATTACATACTCATATTATATTTATCTATAAGCATTATATATATTATATTACATTTATCATATATTTCATATATATTATATTACATTTATCATATAAGCTCATATATATTATATTACATTTATCATATAAGCTCATATATATTATATTACATTTATTATATATAAGCTCATATTATATATTTTATATTACATTTTATCATATAAGCTCATATATATATATTATATTAGCTCTATTACATATATATATATATTATATTTATCATATAAGCTCATATATATTATATTATATTAATTACATAGCTCATATATATTATATATTATATTACATTAGCTCATATTAGCTCATATATTATATTACATTTATCATATAAGCTATATATATTATATTACATTTATCATATAAGCTCATATATATTATATTTATCATATAAGCTCTATTATATTATATTATATTATATATAAGCTCATATATATTATATTATATTTATCATATAAGCTATATTATATTACATTTATATATATATATATTATTTTATCATATAAGCTCTATATATATATTATATTATATTATATTATATATAAGCTTATCATATATATATTATATTTATTATATAAGCTCATATATATTATATTACATTTATCATATAAGCTCATATATATTATATTATATTTATCATATAATATATCATATATATTATATTACTCTTATATTATATTATATATATCATATAAGTTATATACATTTATCATATAAGCTCATATATATTATATTACATTTATCATATAAGCTCATATATATTATATTATATTTATCATATAAGCTCATATATAATTATATTACATTTATCATATAATATTATACATCATATATATTATATATATTACATTTATCATATAAGCTCATATATATTATATTACATTTATCATATAAGCTCATATATACTATATTACATTTATCATATAAGCTCATATATATTATATTATATTTATCATATAAGCTCATATATATTATATTACATTTATCATATAAGCTCATATATATACATTTATCATATAAGCTCATATATATTTTATATTATATTTATTATATAAGCTCATATATATTTATATTACATTTATCATATAAGCTCATATATATTATATTATATAAGCATTTATTATATTACATTTATCATATAAGCTCATATATATTATATTACATTTTATCATATAAGCTATATATTATATTTATCATATATATATATTATATTACATTTATCATATAAGCTCATATATATTATATTATATTTATCATATAATATATTATATTACATTTATCATATTATATATTATATTTATCATATAAGCTCATATATATTATATTACATTTATCATATAAGCTCATATATATTATATTTATCATATAAGCTCATATTACATATATTACATTTATCATATAAGCTCATATATATATTATATTATATTTATCATATAAGCTCATATATATTACATTTATCATATAAGCTCATATATATTATACATTTATCATATAAGCTCATATATATTACATTTATCATATAAGCTCATATATTATATTACATTTATCATATATATTACTCATATATATTATATTTTTATCATATAAGCTCATATATATTACATTTATCATATAAGCTCATATATATTATATATTATATTTATCATATAAGCTCATATATATTATATTTATTTATATATAAGCTCATATATATTATATTACATTTATCATATAAGCTCATATATATTATATTTATCATATAAGCTCATATATATTATATTTATCATATAAGCTCATATATATTATATGCAAGTGTACTCTACTGTACTATAATCTTGTTAAGTTTATTTGCTCTGTCTAGGTAATCTAAGCATTAAGCAATCTACTTAGTAGGTAGGTGTTTGCCATCCAGTCTTTTTCTTTTTACTGTCCTTTTGAGATTTTATCTTGTTTAAGGATATTTAGGTCTTTTGACAAGTTGTCCATTAGTTCCAACAAGAATTTTGATTTTTCTTATATATATATATATATATATATATATATATATTATGGTAATTTACCCATGCACACATGGACTCTATAAATAGGAGCAGATACTGCCTTTTAGAGAGAGGAGTTTCCAGCAGTCACCTCTGACAGTCAGACGTTCTTGTTTGCATATATCTTTGTATTACTGTTTCTCTTAATATATTTGTTTAACTCAATTCCTCTTTTGTGTCTTTATTTTTGGCCCTAACAAGTCTACAACAAATACACACACACACACACACACACACACACACACATACACACACATATATATATATATATATATATATATATATAATTTCAAAATGTTATTTTTGATAGATATCCATGCTTCAGTAGACTCTCTGATTATTTTAAACAGTATTTATTTCATCTACCAGTCTGTCTATTTGAAAAAAGTTAATAAAGAAAATGTACTAAACTCAAAACTGTGACCCGCCCCCTTTTACAAGATAACCACCATCTGATCCAGCATGGTTTTACCATTTGGCTACATGGAGCATCACAATAAAGTATGGTTCCATTTTTCCTTTAAAACACACTTACTCATTCAGATTTTTACTTGAGATGCATATTTGCTCAGTTACACATCCAAAATGTAAACAAGACAATTCCTAAAGAATTAATAACAGATTACAAAAATAAAATACATTAATTCTTTACAAATACATAGGTTTAAAAGTTTTTTCTTTAAGGGTTTTTATTTAAGTTTTCTATGGCTGAGACCATTTTTCTGGTTTCCATAAAGAATTTTACTGTAGATTGTCCAATATCTTCTAAGTAGTTTCAGCTATTATCAAGGACTTTTATTTCTGTGCTGATAAGGTTGTGTCTATGAGTATTATCTTTGGTAGTCTTCATCAGTCATATCTTCACAATTCAGTGGGTGTTATGTCAGTTTTCTCAAGTATCATATCTTTGCACATTAGTTTTTGGTATCATGTTGCTTTTCTGTTTTTTTTTGTTTTTTTTTTACTTTACACAAAATCTTTACAACAAGTAAATATATATTCACTTTACATTAGGTGTATCAAAAGTATTTTTATCATTTATAAACCTTTACCCCAAAGTTTATTTGATGAACACATCTAAAGACTATGACTATTATATTAACAATATTGTTATAATATATTAGGATGTTTCAATAGTAATATTTTCCTTTTAACAACCCTTTATTCCAAAACTATGACTACATTTTTAATCTCACCCAAGCAATGCAGTAATGTCACTAAAATTCAAGGGGTTACTGGGAGTGAAAGAACATGTGAAGACTTTAGTGAGGGGGAAGGACAATAAAAGAACTGGGCTCAGGAAGACAGAGGATGGTGATTGACATTGCATTTAAATTTTTGAAGATTGTAGTTAAAGCAAGAAACTGGAAGAGAATTCCACAGGTAAAAAGAAACTATTAGAACATCACATACATTTACACCTAGCTAGTTCAACAGTAAAACAGTGTTACCTTGATGCCAATCTGGTCGTACGCTTAAATTCATAGAGTCAAGGCACCAAAGACGAAAGCTCATTAGAACAATTGCCATGAAAATATTTATGCAAAAGACAAAAAGAAGCCATGTGATGATAGTGGGAAAGTGACTGAAGTCAAGATGCCAGGTCAGGACCACTTATATTACAGACTCTTCTTTGGATTTTGTCAAGAATCTCATAATATATAGTAGGAGCATCAGTCCAGATGTGATAGCAATGTTCAATGCACAGATGAATGGTAGAAATATGAATGTACAAGATGGATTCTGAAAATAAAAAATGTTTGGCGTGACACAGTGAACCAACTTTCCTAACATTAGATCTAGCAATTGATTCAATATATTATTATTATCATTATATCATTAACAATGCTATTCAGTATATTATTATTATTATTATTATTATTATTATTATTATTATGATATCATTATCAACGCTATTCAATATATTATTATCATTATATCATTATCAATGCTAATCAATACATTATCATTATATCATTATCAATTCTAATCAATATATTATTTTTATTATCCTTATATCATTATCAATGCTATTCAATATAATCATTATATCATTATTTTATTAATATATTATTATTATTATCCTTATATCATTATCAATGCTATTCAATATAATCATTATATCATTATCAATGTTATTCAATATATTATTATTATTATCCTTATATCATTATCAATGCTATTCAATATAATCATTATATCATTATCAATGTTATTCAATATATTATTATTATTATCCTTATATCATTATCAATGCTATTCAATATAATCATTATATCATTATCAATGTTATTCAATATATTATTATTATTATCCTTATATCATTATCAATGCTATTCAATATAATCATTATATCATTATCAATGTTATTCAATATATTATTATTATTATCCTTATATCATTATCAATGCTATTCAATATATTATTATTATTTTTATTCTCATTATATCATTATCAATGTTATTCAGCTGTATCTTTTGTTTCAGACGTTGTAAGGGTGGATACAATATTAAAATTCTAACAATATTGAGACATTATTTTAAATTTTTAAAAAAGTGGAAGGAAATGAAAACAATTTTTGACTATACTTTAAGTTTTAAGAATAGTTATTTTTTCCATTGAAATAAAGCTCTGGAATGTACAGACATCAGTTGTTAATTATGATACTTCAAAATGCAGATGACCCTGACTTCCATCACTTGACATCTTTTAGAAGAGCTAGAATCATTAAAAGGCCCCACATATATAGAACATCACATTACATCTTGAATTTCTCCCTGTGCTTAAAAATACAAACATTTTTAGATCCTTGCCAATATTTCTTTAATTCTAATTATTCTTTTTTTAATAAATACACCATTTGCCATAAAGCTGGCTTAGGTTATAGAAAACTAGAGCAAAAAACTTTTATAACTAAACTGAATAATGATGCTTAGAATTTATATAAATACAATGCACACAAAAATACAGTATTTGAAATATGTCTTTTACAAAAATGAGCCTAAAGAATCTGAAAGTTGTGAAGATCTTTCAATTTGCAAAATTCAATCAATTGTAACCACCACTGCCTTGTACAAATTTCTATTAGAAGAAATCCATGGGAGATTGTTCTTAGAACACAAGAGATTAAGAAAACAATGGCATGAATACTTTGACAGCAGTTGTCATGGAAACAAAGCCTTAAAGTGTCTTTCATGTGAGAATCAAGAGGAAGATAATGACAAGGATCAAATCAAAGAACTGGAAAGAGAGAAAGTTAGAGATTAAAAGAAAAAGAGAAAAAAAGAACAAAATGAAAGACGAAACGATACATTGAAAATTGGACAAGAAAATTAGTGGAAGATATATTATACAAATTTTTATATCAAACTAAAGGTGGTTAAATGAATGATAAACTATGGAAAACTCTTGTGTTATATTTTTTGACCTTAAAAAAGGACTTCTTAAGACTAATAATGAGTTTGTCATTAGTCTCTTATGTATATGGAGAGGGAAAATACAACAAACTTCAGTTGCAATTTTTCATCAAGAAAATGCTGAAAATACAGCGACATTAAATATTCATTTCATATAGAGAGAGAGAGGGAGCGTTATATATATATATATATATATATATATATATATAATGCTCCCTCTTTCCACATATATATATACATTTGTGTGTGTTTGTGTATCTGGAGAATGTAAGATTATATATATATATATATATATATATCGACTCTCCTGTTGAGATTCGATGTATGAGATCAGTTTCCAGGAAATCAACAGCCCAACACCGGCACATGAAATTTGATTATAGTGGTGAAGGCTTCATGCAGGACCATCCACAGTTTTTGAAGGGACGAATACAGAGACCTGGTGCATCGAGTGCCACAAGGTTCCCAAACGTCCCTCCGCAGGTTTTGAATTCAGAGTTGTACTTCTCCTAGACCAATTGCCATCCAAGGCTATAGAACCCAGTCTGTCTTGCTATTTTACCCATATCTGAAGGGAGAGGAAGAGGATTCATACCTTTCCCAAGGGTATTAGCACGTAAGTTAATGTAATGGATTCGACTGGAATTCGAACTAAACTCTCGCGATTCCTCAATCAAGCCGCTATCCATTACTCCACCTCCTCCTCTCTCTCTCTCTCTCTCTCTCTATCTATATATATATATATATATATATATATATATATATATATATATCTATATATATATATATATATATGTGTGTGTGTGTGTGAGTTAATATATACATTTCTGATGAGGCAACTATGATTTTATTAGTTTAATAAATCAATTGATTTATCTTCAAAATAATGAGGCATCAGATATGGTTTATATTTGAAGATAAATCAATTGACACACACACACACACACACATATATATATATATATATATATATATATATATATATATATATATATATATATATTATAAAATTTTCATTCCATTAAATCACTTATGGAGGTAACCTATTCTGAAATTGACTAGTTCTAGCTGATTTAAAAAAGTACCCAATACCTAAACTGTTGAGCAGTTTAGATACATACTGTACCTGTCAGTATATACTGAAATACAAAGAGGCATTATACCTACCTATATATATATATATATATATATATATATATATATATATATATATACAAACCAACCAACTCATCAATCTGAAAAGTGAAACTGCAGTAGAGGGTGGGGGATTTATATATTTTTAAAAAGAAACATTCTTTTATATATATATATGTGTGTGTGTTTGTAAAAATGCTCCATCAATAAAACAATTATTATTCTGAAGAAGTCCTTTCAAAATTTGAAACAACTAAGAATATTAGTGTAAGTCTGTGAGATAAAAAGAATAGGAAAAGAAAGGGAGAGAAAGAAAGATGGTAAAATAAAAAGGAAATGAGGAAAATACTGGTGTAAAGAGTTGGAGAGAATGAAATAAAAGGGAAATAATGGCAGAGAGAAAGTTACTTGAAAGAGGAGGATAGGAAGGAAATATGACAAGAGTGTAACAATAAAAGGAAGGAGAGTAAAAGCAGAAAAGAGAAAGAGAGAGAGAGAGAATATTTAAGTAAAAGAAGGGCAAAAATATCAAAAGAACAAGACTGGAAAGTGTAAGGGAGTAAGTGATAGATAAGAAGCAAGAGAACATCAGAAAGATAGAAATAAAGAGAGTACAAGAAACAAAGGAGAAGGAGAATGAAAAAAGGGAGCTGAGTCTAACACAAGACTGACCACAGGGTTGACAGAGATTAGCATAGCCAAAATGTCATGTTGAGATTAGATGAATAAATAAATAATAAATTGATTACTTGGCTACAAGTTTCAAGGTGACTCAATGGGTATTATGGAAATTTATCATAACATGCTAAAATATTCAAATATTCAGGAGTATTGAGGTATTTGGGGTCCTGTGATTTCATAATAACTAACTAAACTTTTCTTCTCCCAGAAAATTTAATCTATCAAATCCAATAAATCATATATTCTTTATAGAATGAGAAACTTGAAATTATTGTAAAAATTAAAAACATGTAACTAGGGAATCTACCAGGATTTATTATCAGTGGATGCAATCTTTGCAATATCAGATATGCAGATGACACTATGTTGATGGCCAACTCAGAAAGAAAACTACACAAGCTCCAAGAGAGGGTAGTAGAAGAAAAGTACAAAAAAAGTAGCAACTGTCAACTGCAAGAAGGCAAGTATGATCATCAGCAAGAGAAGAAGCCCAAAATGTAAGTTACAAATTGAAGTATAAAAAACAAGCAGGTGCAAAATTTTAAATATCTGGGAAGTTTTTTAACAAAAGATGGAGAATGTGATACTAAAATCCGAACACACACTGGACTTGTGAAAGAAGCCACCCAAAAGATAATCAAGGTCCTGAGAAACGGAAAAATTTCATTAAAAACAAAGAAAAGAGTGCTGGATTGGATTGAGATATACATCCTCTAATATGGTAGTGAATAATGGACAATCTCCTTGTGGATGAAGAGAAAACTAGAGGCAATAGAAAAGTGGTTTTACAGAAGGATTCTGAATATTCAATGGATGGAATGGGTAAGCAATGAGAAAGTTTTAAAGAAAATAGTAACAAAAAGAACATTTATACCCAGAATCAGGAAAAAACAGCTGAAATTATTTGAACATATAACTAAGAAAGAAGGCTTGGAAAACTTAACCCTCATGGGGTATATTGAAGTCAAGATTGATAAGGAAAGGCAGCAATCGACTTATCTGATGAGCTTGAGGGAATGGAGTGATTGGAGTCTTAGCAAATAAAGAAAAACTGTCAAGAGCCACAAGAGATAGAAAGTTGTGGAGTGCTATGACCGCCCATGTCCAGAAGGAATGCAGCTCATAGAAGAAGAATCTTATAATTTCTAATAATTAATTCAGTAAAAAATCCAATGCTACAATGTTTTTTCCTCTTTAGAGATAGTATTATACATGTTGCATACACACGCCTAATTTGTTATGATATTGGCCATACAATTACTATTATATTTCATAGACTAACTTACAACTTATCAAGTCAAATCTGTGTTCATATTCATGTTTCTCTCACTTCTGTATACCAAATAATTGTTCATAATATCTGCATATACTATAATATATGTTAACTGCTAAAAAGAGGCTCCAAATTCTTGTGGTCCTTATCATTAAATTAAAATATACAACACTGAATGAGATCTTTAATCAAGGCAGTAGAATTTTCACTATGTTTAACAATAGATTGATACAAGAATTTTACTTCCTGTTATATCATATTAACACACATATTATATAATATAATGGGTGGTTGCAGGGCTTGATTTATGAAAATAGGCTAATGAAATTATTGGCCTCTGACTCTCAGATGGAGCCACACCTCTAACTCAGCCACACCTGTCTTGAATATTTTTTACTTGTTATATATTTTAGTGACATTTACATAGGTTGAAGTAACTTTTTTTTGCAAATTCTTTAAATAAACTGGAACAGCTATCTTTTGTTTGTCAATAAAAATATTCTTCAAGAAATGCCATAATATTTTATTATTTACTGCAAACCAAAGTAGCACATATTTCAATACAGTCATAGTAATAAAAAAAACAAAAACAACAGATTATTTATAACCAGCATTATAACAATAAAACAATCAAAATAAATACAAGTTTTTCATATTGATATCTTTTCAGTTTATGAAAAACTATTTAGAAGTTATAACATCATGGAAATTAAAATTATAAAAATTTCTAAAATTTAAACATTCCTATTTAAAACACAGTGACACAAACTAAAACATTCTTTTTCTTGCTTTGATTCTTGCAAAGGCAAATTCATATGAGTTTTCCATATTTATATCATTTCGGTTTATGAAACTATTTAGCATCTAGAAAATTAAGATCATTGCTTTATAAAATCTTGAGGAGCCCTCGTCTACATCCTGTACTAGTCTAAAGGATAATCTAACCCAGTCTGGTTTGCTTATAACCGAGTATGTGTGTCTACTAGGTTGGCTAACCAATCTACGTTGCAAAAACCAGCTCAAACCCACCTGTGGCTTTATATTGCAACTAGACTGAGCAGACCTTAGATAAAGTTTCTGGGAGTGAGCACATCATTTGAACAAGGCAAGCACGCTCAAACCCGTGCACATGATGACTTGGGATTTTGTTCCAGAACAACAATCAAACAATTCTATCTACTCACTTTTATTTACAATGCTTGTGGTGTATTTTTCAGGTACTTTCTAGAGGTACCACATGTTGGGATCACCTCCCCATCTCAATAACATCAAGACCCCTTCCTAGAACCTAGGGAAAAATGGATTCATGATTTACATTCATTAATGCATCATTAATCACTTCAAGACAAATAAATTTCTCACTCAATTTCATATCAACCACTTCTGAATGTTTAGTTAAAATTGTTACCATTGAAATCATATCTCATAACCAGTAATATAATGGGTTCTTATGGCTATATCATGTTGAAATACCAGATCTCATACAATCACTGAAGTTAAGCAATGTCAATCATGGTAACCATTTAGGAATACCAGGAGCTGTAAGCTTGGAAGTGTGGGTGGTGTATTGCATATTAACTCAGTATTGGAAATCGGAGAGCTGAGTTCCAATTCTAGTCAGGCTCGTTATATTCATTAAAATATTCGTTAACTTGGAAAAAGTATGAAGCCACTGTTTTTTCCCCCGAGCTATGGGTTAATTGGTAGGACTTGTATCAGTAAATCCTTATTATCGCTGAAAATTCTTACAATCTAAAAATATTTTCTGGCTTTAAATAACTTGCAAAAGGTTGATAAGCCATAAAAAACAAACAAATCAATCAATATAGTCACACTGTTACAACAGGACAAAAAAGGAAGGTAAAGAATCAAAAGTTGCTTAGAGCTACAAGGGATAGGAAATTATGAAGAGCCATAATTTTCCATGTCCTGAAGGTATATAACACATAAAAAATAAATGTTGGGAATGTTTTTGATTTTTGTTTTTATAATTGATATAGTCTCTGAATGCATGAGTGGTTGTCTGAGTGATTTATTCCTCTTCTCTGTGCCATGTTCCTTCAAGGGTGATCATGGATCTCCACAACTTTCTGTTCTTTGTAGCTCTAAATAAGGCTTGTCTTTTTGCTATCTCTCCTAATCCCTTTTCTGCCAACCATTTACACAAGCTCATTAGGTAGGTTATTCACTAATTGCCTATGTCTCTGTTGCCTTCATTATGTCCTGTGAGTGTCAAGTTTTCCAAAGCCTCTTTCCTCATTATGTGCCTGAGAAATTTCAACTGCCTCTTTCTGATTCTAACTACATGCATCTTTTCTGTTTTAATTTTTCTTAAAACGTTCTTGTTATTCATATTTTCAGTCCATGCTATTCCCAGCACTCTTTTGTTGAATCACATTTCTATCACCTCAAGTCTCTCATTCATCTGTGAGTTAATTGTCCAACATTCACTGCTATATAAGAGGACTGATATTATATAATAGTTCAGTACTCTTTTTATTGTTTCTCATGAAATTTTCCTGTTTCTTAATACTTTACTTAGCATTTAGAAGGCATCTTTCACTATTCCAATGTGCCTTCGGATTTTGGTTTGCATTTCCTTTTAAAACTCTTCCTAGATATTTAAATTTTTGAACTTGCTTGATTTTAGTGTCTCCAATTTATAGTTGACATCTTAGGGGCCATTTCTTTTTACTGACAACCATATATTCTGTCTTATTACAATTAATGTTAAGTCCTTTATTCTTACTTTCCTTTACTGCCTTCTGTTGGAGTTTCAGTAGTTTAATTTCTATGTCAATCAACACTGTGTTATTTGCATATTTTATGTTATTAAGATTGTGACCACCAATATTGAATCCTGTTAGGACTTCTAGTTCTCTCAGGATTAATTACTATTATTTAATCCTACACTATTATTTTCAGCAAGTTAACTGATTTCTACTACAATTCCTCTTCCCTGTTTTTTGGACAGGAGTAGAGGTTTATCTCTTGCTTCCTGTTTAGGATTGGATTTCTCAGTATCATCTTGTGTCTTAGTGTTGTTGCCTTGCTTGGAGTTAACTGCTTAAAAAAAATATATTGTCAGGTGTGGAGGGGTTCTAATTCTAACAAATTTGTTTACTTTTGTTTTGTATCTAAAAATTTTTTCATTGTAAATAATTATTGTTGATTTTTAATAATTGTTATTATTCTTCCCCACAACCGACCAAAATTGTACATTATATATATATATATGAATAAAGAATAACTTTTTAATTTTCAATATATTGCTTTATTAAAATTAGGCATTTAGATAAAACTAACAACCCCACTATATATATATATAATTATTATATAATATTAGTGTTTAAGCCTTTTTATTATATCCTTACTCTGTCATAGACATTGAGTTCTACCTGGATCCTTCCTCTTGGAAAATTTTTTTCTGAAAATATACATGTATGGGAATTTTTTAGATATATTTTTCATATGTATGTATATTTTCCACTAATATTATCTCTCTCTCTCTATATATATATATACCCCAATTTTATGAATTTAAGTGCTGTACTAAATTGGTGGCAAAGTCTTATCATTTTACAGTTGAAATGGCTAGATGAAACTGTAAGTTCTATGCTAACAGTTTCTTCTCTTACAATTCTTGCTTGTGGAACTCTCTTCTGGCTTCTTGCTTCCTAGTCAAAAACTTAAATGCAATATCATTCATTATCTTCTGTCTTCTGTCTTCTTTTATTGTCCTCTCTCCTTAATAGCAGTTTTTCTCATATTCTCTAACACTCAGTAATAGTAGTAGTGGCTTTATTGCTTTGCTTGGGGTGAAATTATATATATGTGTGTGATGTGTGTATGGGTATATATATATATATATATATATATATATATATATATATATATATATGGGTATATATATATATATGTGTGTGTGTAGGTATAATTTTGTATGTTTCTATCTGTAGTGGTGTACAAATACATATGTATGTATTTTTTATTTTCTTTCACATATTGTTATATATTTGTACTTGTGTATATGTACTAATACGTATATAAGTATATATGAGATATTTATATATATTTGTGTCTTTAGGAGTTTTCTTTTTATTTATTAGGTAGTTTTATTTTTAAGTTGCATTTTGTCTGGACATTTGAATTTGGTTTTTTATTATTTGTGTATGTGTATATATTTATTTTTCTATCCATTTCTATATATTTTAGTGTCTTTTTTCCTTATGTTGTCCATTGATGAATATTTGTTTTTCTATTCTACCCATATTAAATTTTATCTATTCAACCATTTCTATTTATATATCTTTGCCCGTATAAGTTATATTTTAATAGTATGTTAAAATTCATTTACTAACACTCAAATTTGAATATTAATATGTCTACGTGTTTGTGTATTATATTCTGATTGTGTATGTATTGTCTTTTGCAAGATTTCACCCTCCCCTGCCTATATCATCACTTCAAATGTATCCAAGTGCTAACAGAGCTCAAGCAACATTAGATTTTAATGTTTATTCCAACTTAATCAATAAAAACAAAATAAATAACAAAACATACATATTTTTTCATCAGTTTCTTCTTTAAATAATTTTATAATTTTTCAATCTTAATACAGATTAAATTTAAAATTGGTAATTTTGAATTTTATAGTAAAATTTAATATTAATTAGTAAGAATAAATTCTATTTTAGTCTAACCCTAAGATTAAATCATTAATTAGTTATCATAACAAAAGTTCATTGTCAAGTTTTTTGAATTCTCATATACTTGTATTTTGATTGATCATTCCAGCTTATGTAACGTTCCCCCTAGCAAGAGATGTTTGATTAATTTGAACATTTTAAAACCCTTTATTGTACATTCAACACCATCACTTGATAAGACAACAGACGTGTTGAAACAAAATGGCTGTTTTTGAATAAATAATTATATATATGTGTGTGTGTATCTATATATATATATATATATATATATATATATATATATATATATGTGTATATATATATGTGTGTGTGTGTGTATATGTGGTTATATATATATATATATATATATATGTGGTTATATATATATATATATATATATATATATATATATATATATATAAATTTAAGCAATTGATTGAAAATTAAAAGTTATTCTTCATTCATTCATATATGTGTATTATGTGTATGTATATATATATATATATATATAAGCAATGTGGACATGGGTTTCCTATTAGATGGCCTGACAAATGCATTTAAGCATATGAACTGATTTTGCCATCTAGTGTTGATACTAGTGTCCATGCTGATTACACACACACACACACACACACATACATACATATATATATATATATATATATATATATATATATATATATGAATCTATTTCTTTTCTCCCCAGCTATGTATTAAATAGCTGAAATAGTTTGCTTGGAGACTTCATGGCACATAATTTACCATCTCTTCGTCATCATTTCTTCTGAAAATTGTGGTTGTGTCTTCACAGGGTTTGTAGGTTTTCTGATGGCTCAGTTCTAAACATTGAAATTCTATGCCCTAATTGTTAAAACCATTGAGAGATTCCACCACACACACACACACATGTGTGCACACACATATGCACGCACGTACACATCAAGATGATGTCAAGAATAAGATGCTCTGAAACTGCATGCAAAATTTACAAATATCTTAATAAAAGCCTGATTGTAAGAGAAAAGGTTTCACTATTAAGAAAATGTATTGAGAGTGCACTCATCTCACAATTCTCAACAATAAATATAAGACTAGGCTTATACATAATCACTGATCATCACAAAAGCAATGTTAGCACAATGAGGTATATAAACTAACAGAGAGAATAACAGGGATTTACTTGGAATGGGCTAATTTAAAATCCAACAAAATTTAAAAGCCTTAATAAAAAAACATGATTTTTATCTTCCATTCTGACCTGAAAATGCTAACCTATCACACAAAGTTGTTATTAAGAAGCTTTTCCACTTTGCCTCATTTCTCCACAAACAAATATCTTTAACGAGTAAGCCACTTTAACATTGTCTGCTAACTTTCAGGCAATGTTCTTCTTCTCATATCACATAATCGATCAATATTCAAAGTTTTTTGTCACAATATGATCCTTATTCCAATCATTTTAGCTTGCAATTGGAACCATTTTGTTTTCTCATTTTTTTCTTTAATTCCTTCTTCTGCAGAAGAAAGAAAAACACTGCAAATTCTTTTTTGTGTTCTGCTGCATCTTTGATTCTTAAGCAACAGCACCAAAGCAAAACCATTTATGCTGCAATGGGGAAAAAGAAAGATATATTAATTTCCTGGCTGTCTCGAAGTTTGATAGCTTTGTGTTTGTAAGACTTCAAGAAACATGTACAGTAAATAAATTCAACATTCAAACAAGATCTACTATTCATTCTTCTTTTACTGCATCCAAACTTTTAGCTTCAAGAACAAACATCTGAGTTCGTCTATTTGTTTGGCATTTACTTGGTGAAGCATTTAACTGTTATCATTGTTTTTACTCTTTTTGTATAACAAAGTTAAAGCTTATTTTTACCATTGTACAAGTTGTAAACTGATTATTTCTCTTTCACAAGTCCCATACACTACAACTCTGGGGTATGGTGCCACAGCCTCACTATGCTAGGTGTTGCTGCTACGGTTTCATAGCAAGGAGGTTTTTCATGAGATAGGGATACTAGCTCCCATGTCCAATCATTTTTCAATTCAGAGTTGTTTTTCCTCCTAAACTGGTTGCCAAACAAAGCTGAAAAAACTAATCTCTCCTACTATTTAATGTTTCTCACAGAGTCCCATGCCCAACCAGTTTTAACTTCATATTTGTCCTTCTCCTAGACTGGTTGCCAACCAAGGTTAAAAGCACTGTTAGCCCTTCTATTTAACCCATAGCATAATCTGCCTTTCCTATTTTCTCCTCTTACATCTATATCCTACACCTCATTCAGCAGTTCTATCTCTTAACGGGCTCTTGAGTATTGTATTTTTGGGTTATATTATAAACTAGCAGTAGAGCCCAGCATTGCCCGGAGATGTAGCAGTAAGAGATAGATCAAGTATCGACCATCATAAAGACTGAAAAATAAAATTGACAAAGATTATTGTTTAAGGTTGACGGACATGCATGTCTTAATTAGGTTTTTTTTTGTTTTGTTTTGTTTTGTTTTTTTTGTTTTTTACGAATTGGTCAAACCCTAACTCAAACAAAAACATTGTTTTCAATCATTATGAGTCTACTGATTGAATAGAATTTTATTATAAACAATTGTCTTGTAAATGGAATTTTTAAAGCATTCTGAATGTAAAAATAAAGAAAAAAGTGTGCAAGACAATAAGAAACACTACCTGCCAAAAAAAAAGTGATGTTTTGTTGAAATCGGTTGAAAAATGTAGGAAATTCGATCCCATATATAAATGACACACACACACACACACACACACAACCTGAGTTTTATAAGTATAGCTCGATATGAGTTGTCCCCCTTTCATTCTCGTGACAGCGATGCCTCTTAATCGTGTTTTCAAATTGATTTTGTGCAAAAACAATTATGTTTTTCCAATTTTTAGTGCTGTCAGAACCACCGCAAGGTAATTTTACGTAGTCCTGTGAAGTTTTGTTGAAGTCGTTTGAAAAATGTAGGAAATCCAATCCAATATATAAATGAACAGACACACATACACACAACCTGTGTTTTATAATAAGTATAATCTTATTGAAGAATAATGCACATATATTCTTTGCTAGTATAGTTCTTTTTTATTATCACGAGTCTAAATTCATCACCCAGTTAAAATTGCTGTTGCCTTTCTCCTAGACTGCTTGTTAAGAAAGGCAATCCAGTCTAACTTTCTATTTAACCCATAGTGGAGAGAAGAAGGAATGGATTCATACCTTTCCCAAGGGTATTTGCAAAAGAGTGAATGTAACCAATTTGATTTCCTGATTTTTAATTCAGAACAACTAACCATTACATAAACCGCACACCCTAAAAAAAAAATGATCATTTACTTATTTTCTACCTCGCAGCCCCTTTCTCCACAGATGCAACATTGAAAGCCTTTCACAACACTCTTGCTACTTCTATGGCAAATGTCCTGACAAGCTCTAGTCTTGCATGCTCAAAATTTTACAATCAAGACTTGTCTTGCTACATCCACAGGGTTGAATAACCCCAATTTCCTATATATTCTTTTGGTAAAAAGGCATTCCACTCTAAAAGTTTCTTTCCTGGAACTACTTTATGGCACAAACTGCCATATGGATGCTTCCCAGAACACCACAATCTTAATTTTATCATCTAGGGCCAATAGTTATCTGTCTGCCATATTCTCATAATCTGTACTTTCTACTTTCTCCTCTTGCATCTATATCCTTACACCTCATTCAGCATATATATATATATATATATATATATATATATATATATATATATATATGGCTCTTGAGCATTGTATTTTAGACAATGTTGTAAATTTTGTTGGAGAATAATTTAATTGCTGGTACAGATCTGTGTTATTATCATGGGTCACCCACTTAACATTGCTGTTGTCTTTCTTTCCAGACTGGGTGCTAACAAAGGATAAAAAGCCCAGCCCACCCTATTATTTATTCCATCACTGGGGAAAGAAGAGATGAATTCCTTTCCATACCTTTCCCAGAGTATGTATATATATATATATATATATATATATATATATATATATAATCCCAGCAACCTAAAAAAAGGCTGAATTTAGTCCAATAAATCTTGCTTAACCATACTGATACTACCCATTCTTGGCAATGACTGTGATAGTCCATAGTACTTGAATATAACAAGAAAAAACATGAACTTTGGACAATTTATTCATAACTTCAATTTGGATGTATAACACTTCATTGGGAAACGAGAAAGATATAATAAAATATTAAATAAACACACCTTGTCTTTACAATTTCTTAAAAATTGTTTGCATCTCTCTCTCTCTCTCTATATATATATATATATATATATATATATATATATATATATATATAAATAAAAGGCAGGGTGTGTGTGTGTGTGTAATGAATGCACACCCACAATTTTCGACGGATTTGCACCAAAATTTACATGCACATGCTCCAAGTTAGCAAAAAGGCCAAGACTGACTTTGCATTTCCCAACTCCCATAAATAGTGGAAATAATCAAAATTTTTCATGCTTCTACGGCAGTTTTCATGTAGTCTGCAGCCATTTTCTACTGGCCAGAGTGAGAGCCTATAGCTAGCTGCCACAAATAGGCAGGAAGATTCTATTGGTCAGTGCGAGAGCCAACAGCTGACTGACACAAATGTTAACTAGCATGCTAGCATGCAAAAAAAAATCGATAGCTGCATTCGTCACAAGTGGGAAAAATTTAAATTTGCATGGCACTTTACTCCAATTGGCTCATTCGCTTGCTTAAACTCAATGTTGATTCTGATTCCGCATAACTGGGTTGGGTGTGAAAAAGTATTTGTTGTTAACATTCTTTTTTCATTTAGTTTTTCCAGTCAAGTGATAGCGATTGCTGTACGATTCGTACGATTTTTGAATCAAGCACAGGCAATGCTGGGCCATGCTGCTAGTATATATATGTGCATGGTGCAATGAGCAAATTGTCATCTAAATTATGCAAAAATGAAAGTAACTCTGATATCTCATGTTAACAGATATATTTACCAAAATTACACAAAAATATCTTCAAATACTAAAGAGTACATTTATTCAATAAAATTGCCATTGGCCTCAACCAGCACCTCTAGATGACTTCAGAATCTCCTGCAACTCTTCTGGGCAGTCTCCTGGTTTAAGTTACTGAATGCTGCCATAAGCCTTGGCTTCAATTCATCTTTGATGTTACAAGGAATTTTGTTGGTCTCTTGCTCAACTACACCCCACACATAATAATCAAGAGGGTTGCAGTCTGGGGAGTTAGGTAGCCAAACACCTTCGTAATCACCATCAGACTCATCCAACTCTTTCCGAATCCTTTGCACTGTCCTCAGATTGACATCCAAACTGAAGCTTCTGATATAAATGCCAAGCAATACAACATGCCGTTTCTAAATTTCTGGTGGAGTGAATTGAGTCATGGTGCTCTTTTTCTTACAGACGGTGCCCAACTGACTCTAATATACTCTGCAATCAACAAATCAAAAACAAACAATGCATATGGATGGAAATTAAAATATAAAATGGTGGTAATTTATCCATCGCACCCTATATATATATATATATATATATATATATATAATATAAGTTAATGAAAAAGATTTTGGACCCAAAGTAACTTCATAAAAAAGAACTAATGACCAAACATCAGATTTGGGTGAAAGAAGTGCCACTTCATTGGATTGAGACATATATATATATATATATATATATATATATATATATATATATATATATCCTAAGTTCTTCCAAAATGTTTGAATAGTTTGGCCAATCTGTTCATCTGTCTAGTTACCCAGCAATTCTAATCTCCCACCAGATATTTCGCATATCTCTTGAAATTACATCACAAGAAAATAATGACCCTCATTTTGTAGTGCTTTTTTTTATTTCTTTTTTTTCTTTCTCTCTCTCTCTCTCTCTCTCTATATATATATATATATATATATATATATATATATATATATACATTACATACATGTGATTGAATATAGATATACACACTCACACACACTGATTATATTGAAATTACTCATGATAGTCATATCAATTTTTTCATTCTGACTTTATCAATAAGAGCTTGTCTGCTTTTTTAAATCTTTCTTATATATTTCTTTCTTTTTAGTCGTTTATTAATATTCAAAATTTATACTTATAAAAATATAAATATGTAGCATTCAGCTTAAACTTTTTCTGTTGTGATTTTAATTTTTGTATATCATCACTTTTATTATGATAACATTACCACCACAACTATTATTATTATTATTGCATTCAGTAACTTTAAATGGTAAAAGTAACCATTGGTTTTCACTGGATATCAGCTGACAGCAAGTCTCCTCAATAGTTTAGCCCTCTGTGCAATATTCTAGATGATGTTAATGTTGTTGCTGTCAGAATAGTTTTTATTTTTTCACAATTTTCAATTATGCCAGTCTATTGGCAACACTGATCCAATTCAACTAATATTAATGGACACAACTGTCACATTCATTAATATACACTGATTTACTCATTACAGTGTTTCATCCAGGTTACTCTTCAGCCTTCCTCAGATTCCAATTTACTTTTTTTTTCTTTGCTGTCTATTATTGTTGTCCTTTATACTCCCTACATTTTTCGATGCCAGGTTATTATTGCTGGAGATCAATAGCAAAATTTATTAAATTTCCATTATCTTTCCAGACCCAAATGATACCATAATCTAGACAGTTTTATCTCTTCCTCAAATTTCTCATTCATCAAATTCCACTTGTCTTTTTACAATGATGCTATCCCTGTACAAAGCCCAAGAGCCACTCAAGGTAGAAAATTACAGAGTAAGAGGCACAGTTTATGAGAATATGTGGGGATGATAATGATTAATATCAGACTTGAACAGGTTAAGATTGTAGTGATCGGGGAAGCCTCCTCTTGGGAATTGTTGTTTTTCCAAGTGCTCCAATTATTATTGGCACAAACTTAACATTTATGTTTTGCACATTTTTCTCAACTCCCAACCAAAGTCCTGCTGTTTTTCACTTTCTTTCATTTTTCCCGCTGTGATCTGCAGACAGCCACACCCACACTAAGGCAGCGTCTCATTTCTTTGAGAAATCAGATTCATTCTTCTCACTTGGATTAAGTGATGCTTCTCTGGTTTGTGCCTTAGCATTTATTTACCCAAACCCAAATTGTTTGCTCAGTTCCCAGTATGTCAGTTTCTGCCCTATCATACCTGCTTTTGTATTCCTTCTGAATACTTTTAATGCAGTTAATTGTAATATGTGATAAACTTTTGGGCAATCATGCATCTTTCAATACATGACTGATGAAGCAGGTTGCCATTTCTTTCCACAGTATACTAGTTGCCAACCGTACCTAAAGAACCCAGTCTGTCCTGTTATTCAACCCATAGCTGGGGAGAGAAGAGATAGATTCATACCTTTCTTGAGGGTATTTGCGCATAAATGAATCTAACAAACTCGGCTGGAATTCAAACTCGACTCTCCAAGTTCTCACTCTGAGACAATATCCATTTCACCACAATGCACATCCATAAACTAGGGTCAACTGTTATCTACATATCCACATAACATCCACTTTGTACTCCCTCTTTTTATGTTCTTACAACAACCTTATTCTGTGACCCTCTATCTTGAGTGAGCCTAGTATTGGGTGGATGATAATACATAAAAAAGAAAAGAAAAAAATGGAGCAGCATTTTCTGCTTTTCTTTTTGTCTGTTTTTGCTTGGATGTAGTTTGTTTTGAATTTGTTAATTTTTGCAATGTTAAGAGATTCTATTTCTCTTTGTAGGTGTCCTCTGTGCAATTATGTATGTAATTGTTTATCTGTGGTTATTTTTATCTAGTTTTAAATTCTCTGAAAAGAGTTTTATTTTCCCATTTTGTGCTCATAACTTTTGTGAAATAGAACCAAGGAATTGTAACCTAACAATGGCTAAGAGGCCACAATGTCTTGCTGCCCAGTTGGAGCTGCCATTTGCAATTTATTTAAAGCACATGTGTGGTCCTAGTGCTTTTAAAGCTACCACTAATTTGCATGCATGATCAAAACTGAATAAAAGGTGAGCTACACAAAGAGCAGTAAGAGACTCTACAAATCTGTGTAATATATTTTGTGTTTTTTTTTATATAATTTTGTGTAGTATAATTTTTTCAATCCTTTATGATGAACAAATATATAAGCATGAAAGCAGATAAGGATATTAGTCAAGACATGGTGATAAAACAACTTTTTCAGTTCTGTTCCTCTTCTGTTTTATTGCATTACATTTTATTTTCTTTCTCTTTTTTTATTTTTGCAGAATAACGTCATTGAAGAAGAACATCTCAATGTTGTTGAAAGGGACAATGGGCTGCGGCAGAAGCAAGCCACATTCTATCTCTTCCTTAGAAGAGGTAGACAAGGACTGCAACTCATCGTTGAGAAAGCATCCCAAGTCACATGCATGTAAGAAAGCAGACAAATCCTCCCGTAGATTAGGTGAGCCCCACATCCAGATTCTTTCTGTGTTTTTTTTTCTATTCCTTTGATTTCAACCAGCATGTAAACATTTTGTTGTGCAAGCCTCTTACGTCTTATAAAAATCTAACTTAACTAAAAGTAACCATGAATATTTGATCACTCTCCTATTTTAATTTTTTGATGGATCCTAATTCTTAAGTTAATAACTAATAGTCTACTTTTTTCATGACTATAAAAAAAGTAGAAATTCCTCTTGCATTGTTAAATCTTTGAGCTTAACTTTAACAAAATATTTCATAAGTATGGATGCAGATCATTATTTAAAGAAGTAAGAGGGTACAAATGGAAAGATTAAAATTTGACAAGTTTTTTTCATTATTGAAACAGATGTTAAAAGATGAGAGCATGATGGCCTAATCTATCCTTCCTTTCTTTTTTCTTTTTCTTTCTTTTTTTTCTTTCTTTTTTTCTTTCTTTCTGTTATGTAACATTACTTTATTCACTGAAGGCCAACAATATCTCTATATCTTTTTCTTCCATCTTTACTTGCAATCAAAATGGAATAGTCCATTATTTATCCAATGTGCAATGCCTGTGCTAACATTAATTTGACAAGCAGAATTATAATATGATTTTTTTGTTGATTATTTTAAGGAGCAGTACTGAAGTCTTACATTGCAAGATTGTGTAATTTTCTTTAAGGTTATTTGATTCTAAAATAGAAATTTAACATTTTATAGAATACCTTTTATAAATATATTGCACATAAAAGAACATATAAGAACATAAAAAGAAGAAGTAAGAAGTAGATATTATATGGATATGTAGATAACGGTTGGCCTTTAGACTTAAAGAGGTTAAGTTTATAGTGATCAGGGAAACATCCTCTTGGAAGTCTGTTCAACAAAGTAACAGTTCTGTGAAAGAAGCTGAATGGAATATATTGCTATTAGGTGCTGAATACAAAAAGTGTGACCTTAATAATTGGGAGGGGGATTATTCTCTATATGCCTTAAATTGAGAGGCCATAATAAAAATGGTGGTCAGAAAATCATTTAAAGGGTAAAATTTTAGAATTTAAGTAAGGAAAACTTTTTCGCTGAATTACTACTGCAACACTGAGAAGTCCCTAGAACTTCTTATACTTTCTGATAAGATAATAGCATGCAAGGAAGCTCTTGCTTAATTCTTCTTCTGTGTGCTGTGATCCTTTAAGACAGTGACGATCATGGCTCTCCACAATTTCTTCTCTTTTGTAGCACTTAATAACTTTTGTCATTTTTTTATCTCTCCTAAACCTTGTTCTGCCATCCATTAACACAAGCTCATTAGGTAGGCTGTGCATTGTTTTCCTATGTCTCTCTTGCCTTCAGTATGCCCTGTAAGTATCAAATTTTACATACCCTCTTTTCTCATTATGTGCCTTAGAAATTGAAACTACCTCTTTCTGATGTTAAGCATATGTGTCCTTTTAATTTCCATTTTCTTTAAAACTTTGTAATTGCTCATATGGTCAGTCCATGGCATTCTTAACATCCTTTTGTGGAACCAAATTTCTGTTACTTCAGGTCACTTCATCTTTGAAGATTGTCCTACATTTACTCTCATATAAGAGTACTGATATTACATAACAGTTCAGTACTCTTTTCTTTATTTCTAACAATTTTTTTCTGTTTCTGAATACTTTTGCTATCTCAATGCATCTTCGGATTTCAGTGTCACACTTTCTATTCTCTGTTCTAACACTTTCCAGACATTTTAAAACATCAACAAACATAAATACCATCTCCCATAACACTCATAAGTATATTCATGCTTGTTATGGGATCTTACCCATAATAATAATAATGGACTATTCCATACTTAATAAATACTGCACCTCAGGAGTAGGCAAGAAGGTCAGTCAGTAGTTCAAGTCGAGTCAAGAGTTGAGTCAGAGGCAGTCCGAAACAGAGTCGCGTTCAGACAATTACTGCAAGACATTGGAATAGTGATACTGGTCGAGACTACATTGTTCTCTCTACTAAACCTGATTGTTCATACTACCACTTCTACTTCTCTGTATATATTCCTGTTTGTAATATATCTGTGTTATTCCATACCTGTGTTCGCATTTTTCTTTATTGGTTCTACCTTGGACTATCACCATGGTACAAGGAACCGGACCATAACAATGCTCTTAATAGAAAGTGCAAGAAATCCTGAGGACGAGGTTGCAGTCAAACCTAACAAATAAAACAAGTTATACAACTTATTCAAGTATTTATTTTATGCACAACAATGGATTTATCAAGCAGCCTTTTATCAAAAAAGTGCACCTCAAAAAAGGATGTGGAACACAGAATTGGCACTGCATGCAGGGAATTTGGAAAACTAATAAAATACATCTTCAACAATAAAGATCTGAAATTAACAACAAAAATTATGGTCTATAATGATCTTGTCATTTCATCTTTGGTATATGGTTTTGAAATCTACACTCTATATCATCATATCCAAAAATTAGGATGCTTTCACCATCTTCATTCAATCTTGAACATCAATTGGAATTACTATGTGACCAACACAAATGTGACCAACAGTCAAAGCATCAAATTGCTGATAATTAAACACTGTCTTTGATGGTCACGGCATGTAGCAAGAATGGAAGAGTTGAGGTCTCCACATCATCATATTCAGTGAGATTAGTTCAGGGAAAAGATTATGAGGACGCCCTCATTGAAGATACAAGGATCAACTCAAAAATCACTGAAAGTGACTGGACTTGAGCCTAAATCATTTGAAACACATGCACAAGACCATACCAACTGATGTTGTTCCATCACCTTCGGAACCAAAGATTTCAAAGCCACCAGAAAAGAAAAGGAAGAAGTCAAACAACAAAAGAGAAAGGCTTGACAAAATCAACCTTGTCCTCTACCAATATTATTATGCAGCCAATACCATCAGTTCTTCCATGCAAGAATTGGTTGACTTAGTCATCAATACCATCACCATAAAGGAAGCAATCAAAAAAGAAATTAAATTCTTAGATACAAGATAAAGCCAACAATGAGATATTTTATAGATTCATTTTTAATACCCATGTTAAATTACTTTCAAACTTATATGTAAAACATTAAGAAAACGATCACTTACACATTATATCCTTATGCATCACTTATATATCACTGATATCTATCTCAAGTTTTTATTTGTTGACACTGCAGAAAAATTAGATTATATTTAACATCAGGAAGAGATAGTTGAAATTTCTGAGGCACATAATGAGGAAAAAGAGCCTGGAAAATTTTATCCTCACAGGACAGATTGAGGGCAAGAGGAAGAGAAGACAACAGTGCATAACATATTTGATGAGCTTGAGTAAATGTATGGTAGAACAGGCTCTAGGAGAAATAGGGAAAAGACAAAATTTATTAAGAGCTACAAAGAATAGGAAATTGTAGAGAGCCATGATCAGACATGAAGAGTCATGACACATAAAGAAGAAAATCTTAAACATAAAATTTATATTTTTTTCATAGAGAAAGTTGTTTCAAATGACCTATTTTGGATTTTGTTACAGAAAATCTTTCATAGATTTACAAGAAAAACAGATAATTTTTTTCTTTGACGTCAGTACTATGAATAATTATTTATTTGGTTTCTACACCCATTGTTAATATGAAAAGAGCCAGAAAAAAATTTTACAAGATAAACATTGTGTGCTTTGTTTTTGTTTTTTTTTCAGCAATTTGTAGATGACATAAAGAAAAAATAAGATTCCATTTTACTAAAAAGAATTGTTCAAAAGACATGTTTTACTCATGGCACCTATACTGAATAAGGCAGAATTTTTTAAAGTGATGCTATTATTACAAACAGTCATAATTCCAATTGATATATTTGCTCCTGTATTTTTGTATTGGTCCATTTGATTACCATTATAAAAACAATATAAAGTGCTTGTGAAGTCTAAGAATAATGACCTAAACAGGAACTATGATCTGGAATTAGAATGAAAGCAACAATGGCTCATACCTTGAATCCCACACAAAAAATCAGAAAGAGAAAATAATAAATACCAAATCATAATGCATGGATAAGTTAGAAGAAATTTATTATAGGCGATAAGGAAATTAAAGATAGAAAATCTGTGCTAGGGGTACTTTTATCCAAGACTGTAAGCTGCTACAAATCCATTAATCTAAAAAAATGTAGTTGTGTTCTTAAATCGCCATATCAGATTGTGACATTCATATGGATGTCATACATTGCACCAGACTCATTTAAAAATATCTAAACTATCAACTTTACACAACTATTTTCTCAGATGAATAATTAAAAATGGCTTTGAGTGAATTAACCCTGAAGGTCTTAATGAATGATTTTAATTGATTGAATTATCTGTTTAACAACATAACAAGCCTACTCATGAATACTGAGTGGCTCATACAAAATTCTACATTAAATACTCCAACAAGGGTTGACATAGCACAAAAGTGACCAACCAAGCCTTCATGTATATTATCAAATCATATTTATGAATAGTCTGGCTGTCTGATTCTAAGAACTGAACTGCTGTAATTCTCATACATTAAAAGTGATGGGAGAGAAACTGATTTGTTTATTGACACCTTATCAAGCTTTTGCAGGTTATTTAAAGCCATGAAATATTTTTAGATTGTAAGAAATTTTTTCTAGATGATGATGATTTTTACTGATACCCATTCTACTATTTAACCCATAGCTGAGGGGGGAGAGGTGGATTGATACTTTTCCTAAGGGTATTTGCACAGTTGTGAATATAACAAACTCAACTGGGATTGGAACTCTGCTCTTTGATTTCTAATTCCTAACCATTATCTGTTGAACTATGTGTATATCCATCTAGATACTGATCAGGTTTGACATTGAAAACCAGTGGTTCAGTAAGATATGGCTGTAAGCCTGATTAGAGAGCCCAATAATATATATATATATATATATATATATATATATATAATATTATAAATTAACTGATTTAAAATATGTTTTTTTTCACTACACAGTAATAACCATGTTTCAAAAATGGAAGCTAAAAGCTTCAAATTTAATTTTATAATTAAATTAAAAACATTAGTTCCATTTCATCCTCAAGTGAATTTTGGAGTAACTTATTTTCTAAATTTACTGAGTTTTAAAGGCAACAAAGAATTCATAATTCACTGTTTCCAAGGATACTGAGAGATCCAATCATTCAGACAAGGGGTGGTAGTGTGTTCATTTTTATTAACTTTTGTTGTATCATTTATTAGTTATGTTCTAAAAAGGGGTTATGTTTAGGTAGGGGTAGGGATGTATTTTTCAACGAATTCTGACATCTGTTAAATGCATCTCGTCTGGGTTTTTTTTTAAATTTTATTGTTAACAGCAAAAATTCTTACGGTATTTTTTCTATTTGTGCACATAAAGATTTTTGGGGGATGTTTTATTTAAGTACAATTTTAAAATATTTTCACTTTTAATTTTTAATAGACTATATTTCTTTTAAAACAAGTAAATGTAATAGAATTACTTACAGTATATAAAATTATTTTCTCATATCAAGTATAAGTAAGTATATTACCAGGTCACATTTTTTTTAAATTTCATTTTTAAATATTATTTAAAAAATTTTTTGAAAATGACGGCAAAAAATAGCTATTTCATTGCTCTGATTCAGTAAATTTTTATTTTTTATAAACTTAGTAATATATAGTTTCTCATGTATGCACAAAGAACATGGGTCATTTAATGACCTACATATTCTAGCTTTTCTTCCATTTTACTGTAGGTGTTTTATTGGATTCTTTTAGGTGCCAGAAGTTCTTCGAAAGAGATGTTTGATTTCTATATTTATTAATCCTAAATGAACTGTGATGTTGGTTGAACCGTTTTTTGAAATCATGGCTTGTGCGACCTATATAGATTTTTATGCTTTCAGGATTTTCAATAGAAGAGATATTGCATTGGTATACTAATGATTCCGTGCAACATTTATTTTGTAGAGGATAGTTGTGAGGGTTTCTACAGTTACATAATTTTTGTTTATCTTCATCTGTTTTTATTTTTATTTTTCCATTGTCTAAAATTTTTTGGTTTGGTATAAGTGTTTATTTAAGATATTAGCATTATGTTTCTTAATGTTTTTTCTACGTTTTCAGTACAGCTGTAACTTAATTTTAGTGTATTTTTATTGAAAATAGTACTTAGTTTACTTTCACTAGGAAAATGCTTGACTATTTGAGGAATTTTTGTCCTAATTTGTTCTTTACCATTTGGTTGTATGGGGGCGTATACCAAATTGTTTTTCTACTTCTGTTTTTTTTTATGCTTTCCATTTTCATTTTTTATATTAGTTTTGGGTTTTTGTAGCCACTCTCTTTTAGATCTTTATTATAGAAATTAATATGTTCATCGAAAATCTTGTCATTTGCTGAATTTGTACTTATTCTTTTTTGGATAGATAAAGGAATATGCTTAATTATAGATGGGGTGTGATTTGATTTAGGGTGTATATATAAAGGATTGGTATTGGGTTTGTGTGTATGTATTTTTCTTTAAATCTAATGTTAAATCAAGGAAGTTAACTTTTTTTAATTTAGTGCTAACCGTAATTTTTAAGTTCATGATTTTAAATTAATGCTCTGTAAATTTACATTGAGCACTATTTTGTAAAAATAAAAACTAAAGAACACCAAATTATATATCTTACTGTTTTTTCTTTTTATTTATATATATATATATATATATATATACATGATGGCTGTTGACTTGGTAAATGAGTATCACACATACACACACACCACACCACGTATATATATAATTTCTAAAGAAAGGGATAGATTTTATTTATTAATCTGAGAGATTTTATTACTTAAATGTTATCTTTAGCTGATACTCATATTTAAGTAGACATTATGTTTATAATTTTTTATTTTTATTTATTTTTGCCTACCAGCCTGAATATTTGAGAAATCTCTTTAGAGACTCTGTGGCTGAGAGTTCCAACGCACATCGGATCTCATGACGATTTTGCATATTTTTCTCTAAAAAGATTTCTCAAATTTCCAGGCTGTTAGGTGAAAATAAGTAAGTATACTGTTTGATAAATAAACAAAGCACCTACTCAAATATGAGAATAATGTATCAGTAATAAAACGCATATATGTATGCACATATCTGTATTTATACATACACACATACATTTAGTTATCTAAAGCCTTTTACCTATGTATTTACTTTTTAAAAATGTCATTTATAAAAAGTACATGTACAGGTTTTAAACTATATATGCTGAGAAATTCTTTTAAAATCCTGATGGGATGAATCATCATATTCCCATCAACCAACCCCTGTCATATTGTGTCTGTTAGAATTCCAGAAATAACAGGTAAATCCTTTACAGGCTGGTTTTTACTTACATTTCATATTCTCTCACCTGGAAAAAAATTCTGATAGCATTCTTTTTCAGGTCTAAACAGTGTGTTTAGTATACAAAATGAACCCTACTAATTGGTGTTTACTACTCTGTCAGCTTTAGGACAATGAATTAAATATAATGTTTATTTTGGTATAACAAAAATGTATTAGAATTAGTTTAATGATGAGTATATAACTAAAATATTTAAGCCATGCTGAGCCTGGTCAGTACCAAGATGGGTGACCACTTGAGAATAGCAGCTGCAGTAAGTTTAGATAGGCATGCCATGCAATAGATAATGGTTTAGAATTGTTAATCAGAGAGCCCAGTTCCAATTCTCACTGGGTCCGTTATATTCACTTACATGCAAATAACCTTGGGAAAGGTATGAATCGACTTCTTCTGTCCCAGCTATGAGTTAATTAGTAAGACTTGTATCACTAAACCATTATTACCGCAAAAGAAAAATTCTTACAATCTAAAAATATTTTCTGTCTTTAAATAATCTTCAAAGGGTTAAGCCATAGAAAATGAATGAATCAGTCAATTTAGTTACAATTTTTTAGTTACATATACAGTCTGTGAATAGACATACAGACATCTGTTGAGAACATATTCAGTCATTTTTAATGTCTTGAGAATTAGTTGTACAGCTTTTGCAATCAATCAGAGGGGACCTTAGTGCGCATGTATGAATAAACACTCACATGAGCTTACACAGTTGGCTGTGAAACTGTTTGGGACACCCGCATAGGAGAGGATAGTGTGTGATTTTATCCCACTCTTAAGTGTTTTTGTATTTTATGACCAGCAATAAAGTTTGTGAAATGAGGTCTTCAAAAGCAGCCACTCACTTGACCAAAAGAGAATGACCTTTACCAGGGGTATGCTGTTCATCGAGAGAAAGTTGCCAGCTGCATGTTGTGATGTAAAAATGGGCAGAGAGTTACTAGGTGAAAGTCAGATTTCTTGCTGTTTGAGAGGAGAAGCTAATCTGTTAGTCTGAAATGTCAGAAGTTGTCCCTAAATGTCACCTACCTCCCTATCTACCCACCCAGGCTGTGCAAGTAAATTCCTTAAATAAGCAATGAAATATATTTGAAACAGGTTTTGATTCTTCATTTCTCAATGGCATTTGTTTTCACATTTCATTTCCCTGTGAGAGTACATTGGACATGTCTCATTTTTTTGTGCAAGCTGATGTAAATGTGAATAAAGCTACAATGTGGGAGTTCCTTGTCTACTCAGTGAAAAGGCATCCGGGATAGGCTATTTTGTTCATTAATATTAAAGGGTTGCATACTTTCCGGATAAACCTTGTATGTAAGAAATGGAGAGAATATATCAGCTTTATAATAATGGGAAACAAAATCAACCAATGCCCAAATCTGGAATGTTTGTATTCATTTTGCGCTGATGCCCTTGTGAAAGGCATGAATCTATTTTTCCCTGCACGTTTGTTCTATCCCCAAATATTTTAACAAAAATTTTCATTTTTTTTTTTTTTACAAAAATTCACTCAACACAAAACTCGAGAGCCACTCAAGAGTTACTGTTAAGATGATTATGATGAATGGAGTATGCAATATGAATAAAAGAGGAGGTGGCAGGATGTGAAAATTATGAAGATAAAGAGTATAGATTATGAGTGCCTCTGTTGTTCCAAAACAGTTGATCGAAAAAAAAAGAGTAAGCGAATGAGTACTTGGGTAAACAACTTTCCCATAACTGCTGCCTAGCCAGTAAAAATTGTAAAATTGTCTCTATATCCATTATTAGTTTTGAAAAGGGCCATCATCATGTATATGAAGTAATAGCAGTAAACACCATCAGTTGGTATGTAGGTAATTTTAGTAATTTTATACCTACACCAAAGAAAAAAAAAAAGTACCTAGTTGATTGATGACTACTTCTTCCCCTTCCAAGACTATCCTAAATGACATCTGGTATCATACATTTCTTCCTTTGCTTTGTGTCTTTCACATGAAAAACAATCCACAGACTTCTTGCGTATGGTGCCAAAAAATATTTCGGCTGTCTCCCCTCAATTGTCAGAATTAATGCTGTAGAAATAATTACCTTGGTGCATATTATTGTTTTATTTTTGATACATTTCTTCATAGTCTCAAGATTTCTTTAAGTTTTTTTTTTTTTGGGGGGGGGTTCCTCCTTGACAATTCATTTTTTATACAACAAAATACTTTCAAATTTTGAAACAAAGATGAAACATTTTTATACTAATTATGCTAATACTTGCTTTAGTACATCTTATTATTTGTTGCTTTTTATCACAACATCCTGATTCAATAGATTTTGCAACTGCTAACACCAAAAATGTAAATAAAGGAAAAATAGAATCTTGATGAGTAACATTCAGGTTCAAGCCTTAATTGAAGATACTTTATTTTTGATTTTTGAGATTATGGCTGCATCATATTGAAACACCAGTCACTGAAGTTAAGTGACATTGAGCCTGGACAGTACCTAGATGGGTGACCACTTAGATGCTGTAAGCATAGATGTGTAATTGTTGTAATGGATAATGGCTTGGAATTGTTAATCAGAGAGCTGAGTTCCAATTCTCATTGGGTTTGTTATATTCCCTTACATACAAATACCCTGGAGAAAGGTATAAATCCGCCTCTTCTTCCCCTAGTTATGGGTTAATTAGTAAAACTTGTATCACTAAATAGTTATCTCAAAAAAAATTATGATGATCTAAAAATATTTTCTGGCTTTAAATAACCTGCAAAGAGTTGAAAAGCTATAGAAATTAAATGAATCAGTCAATCAATGAACATTTGTTTAAATACCAGCAGTGTGCTCACTCTTATAATCCAGACATGTTCTCAGTGCTGAGTATGATTAATACCAATTATCACTTAAAAGTTATGGAATTAGTGTATACAAGTCCTACTAACCATCTCTCTGTAAGCAGAAAGAGTGGTTGGTGAGCTTAAAAGCTCAAAGCTTAAAGCCCTTGATGAGAGAGGACTGTTAAATCAATTTAGCAGTTTTCAATCATTATTATACTTCAGTACTACATTTTTATGTTAATCTATATTTTATTACCACCTCTTTTTTGTATTGAATTGTTTCTTGTTTTTATGAATTGTTAAAAGAAATCTTAGAATCTAAAAATATTATCTGGCTTTAAATAACCTGAAAATGGCTGATAAGCCATAGAAAATAAATGAGCCAATCAAAACTAGCCTTTGTACTTCATTAAGGAGACCTCATTATTATTATTATGATTGGTATTATTAAAAGGAAGATGATCCGAAAATAGTGCTTTCTATATTATTAGATGAACAACACTATCCAAAAGTAATGCCCTCTCTCTCCTCTCTCTCTCTCTCTCTCTCTCTCTATATATATATATATATATATATATATATATATATATACTTGAAAATAGTCTCTTGAATTTTTCTCTATTATGTGATAAAATGTTTTTTAGTGGTTACCAGAGTATCAAAAATATGTGTGGAAAATCATTCCTTAAAAAATTATGTACCACTTTAGAACAGTGACATTCTTATAAATGCTAAAGCTATGAAATGATTTATGGTATTTGCCTGCAGCAGTATGGTATAGTTAAAGTATAAACCTTGGCTTACCCACAGACACCAAGAATGTATATTTGATAGCGATAGCATCTGGTTGTTAGTAAGTCAAGTAGAAGGTTCAAAGAGAGATGAGGTGGGTGTAGTCTGTAAATAGGTGCTCTGTTTTAAAAACTGAAAATACCAAATACTCATTAGGTGAAGAGTGTAATTATTTTTTCTACCAATAAGCACATCACAAAGAACTAAACAAGGTAATCTTGTTATACTAGGGAAGGATATTAGAATAATCCAGAACTGATACTGGGAGCAAACTGCCTGCATATGGAGAGAAAATGAATTTACCAAATATACAAAAATAGAAAAAGATATAAGACAAAGATGTCTTCTAATATGACTTATTCAAATTATACAGTGAGGTGATTCTGAGAGTATTCGAAGATCCTACTTATCATTATTGGTAGCCACAATCTTAACAACATAAGATATGCAGATGACACAGTATTGACTGCAAATATAGAAAGGAAAATGCGAAAACTCTTAAATAAGATAGTAAAGGAAAGCAAGAAGAAAAGACTAAACATCAATTGTTAGAAGATAGAATGTATGATTGTTAGCAAAAGGAAGAGCCCAACATGCAAATGACAAAATGGAGATGCCAAAATCAAACAAGTACAAAAAATTTAAATATCTAGGAAGTGTTTAATGGAGGATGGGTAGTATGACTCCAAAATCCAAAGGCTTATTGGGATAGTAAAAAATTGCCTTCCAAAAGCTAAGAAAAGTATTAAGAAAAAGAAAAAAAATCATTAGAAACAAAGGAAAAAGTACTGTATGTAATATCGGTCATATCTGTCAAATTGCTAATGGTATCCATCATCCTCAATGGGTGTGAAACTTGGACACTCCTGGTTGAGACAGGAAAAAAGGATCCAGGCATTCAAGAACAAATGCTTGAGAAAGCTCCTTCACATTTTCTACTGGGAGCACGAAACCAATGACTATGTATGGAGCAAGGTCAAAAGACTCAGGGGCCAACAGGAATCTCTTCTCACTACTATTAAGTATCAGAAGATGGCATGGTTTGGCCACATCACACAGTATAACAGCCTTTGCATGACCATCATGCAAGAACTGATCTGACAATATGAAAGAGTTGGCAGACATGACAATGCTGAAACTCCTGAGAGCCATCGACAACAGGTCATCCTATTTCTTTTGCCCTTTGGATCTCACCAACGATTGACACAGTCAAGGGACTGAAGAATACTGATAGGAGTCTCCTTCCAACTTTTTGTTTTTGGTAGTAGGAAAAAGCTTGATTATATCATTTTGACACCTGCAATGCAGAAATCTGCACATAGATTGCTATGATCACAGCAGCAATGGCTAAAATGGAAAGGATATGGAATATCCACATCAGCTTCCAGACAAAGTTCAAGCTGTACAAATCACTGGTTGTACACATCATCCTCAATGGATGTGAGACTTGGACACTCCTAGTTGAGACAGGAAAAAGGACCCAGGCATTCAAGAACAAATGCTTGAGAAAGCTCCTTCACATTTTCTACTGGGAGTACAAAACCAATGACTATGTATGGAGCAAGGTCAAAGTTTTACGGGCTGACAGGAATCTCTCATCGCCACTATTAAGCATCGGAAGATGGCATGGTTTGGCCATGTCACACAGCATAACAGCCTCTGCACAACCATAATACAAGCCACTGTTGAAGGCAAACACAAATGGAGACAGCAACACATGAGCTGGTCAAACAACATCAAAGAATTGACAGGAATGACAATGCTGGAACCCCTGAGAGTCACCACCAACAGATCATCTTGGAGAAGGTTTTCTGTTACTTCTGCATTTAGATTAGAATGATTAAGGAACTGATGATGAATAAATATCAGTTCTCCTCAATGGCAGTGAATAATCTCTGCACAGATTAAGAACGAACTTGAGGAAACAGAAATGTGGTTCTACAGAAGGATATTGACAATAGCATGGTTTGAACATGTCAGTAATGATGAAATTTTAGAGAAAATGAAAACAAAATCTGATGGTATTTTTTATGGTACAGTGAAGCTAGCCTGTAAAACTGCTGGATTTATTTTAAGTTGAAGTTGTTTCATTTTATGCAGCATCTTGAGTTTAATACTAAAGTGTTTCTTGCATTAGCCATTAGATGTCATGGTCATGACAAATATACAAAAGTTAATCAACCTTCTTCTTTGAAGTAACACCAAAATACTTGAGACCTATTTCTTCGAGTCTAATTTGTTATTTACGTTAAGGGTGGTCACACTTTTTGAATCTAAGTGTCATCTGCAGACAACATCAGTTGTTTGTGAGCTGCAATACATAAAGAAAATGTACACACATTTTTTATTGTTATATACACATTTTATTACAAATACTTTGACACTTTGATGTGGTATAATGATTAGTAAACTTGTCTTGCTAGATCCATTATGACTGAACAGTGAGTTTAATGTTCACTAAGAGCCCCATTTTTTCAGACTTGTGCTACATCTAAGTTATATTTAGAAAATTATTCAGGCACTTTGACATGGTGTAATGATTAGCAAGCTTATCTTGCCAGATCAATTGCAACTGAGTAGTGCCATCCTGGGTATGATGATAAACTACATCCGGCAGCAAGGCATCTGATCAGGAGGTTTTGAGGAAGATGGGACCACCACTTAATTGCTGGTGTTCCCAGGTCTACCCTGACTTGGGGTGGTAGCACCTATAGGCAAATAGTTAACCCCCAAAATGGGGTCAAAACACTATGAAAGTATAAAAATAGGTTTTAATACCAGCAATACATTTTTGTAAAAGATTATTACCAGCAATAATTTTTTCTTCAAAAAATTATTACCAGCAATAGATTTTTATAAAAAATATTACCAGCAATACATTTTTGAAGAAAAAGAAATTAGTAAATAAAAAAAATATTACTAGCAATAAAAATTTTGTCAGTATTAAATAACCCATTGAGGTTGATATGCTGTAAAACAAACCAAACTGAGTAGTGAGTTCAATCCTTACTGGATGCTCCACACTTTGGGCCTTGTGCCACATCTAAGCTATGCTTAGAAAATCATCATTTTATTATATATACTTTATATAAATAATAACAATTGTGGGGAAGTTTTAAGGAAAATTGGAACATAAAGAACACTCATAATTACAATCAAAACAAGTTGAAATTTCTCGGATGCATTACAAGGAAGTAGGGCTTGGAGAATTAAACACTCATAGGATATATTGAAAGCAAGAGAGAAACAGTGAATAATCTTCTTAACAAACTATAACAGAGCAGGGAGTAGGAGAGATAGAGAAAAATATTGCTTGATGCTACAAAGGACAGGAAGCTGTGGAGAGACATGATTGCCCATGTCCTGGGTGATATGTCACATAAAAGCAGAGCAACAAAAAATGCATTCACATATTTATTCATCTATGTAATTTTTAAATCATTAATTTACATTAGTTCTAGTAATCACAATGTACACAAATGCTTCTAAAATCATAACTGATGATTTTTTTAACTATATTGTATGTATTTAACTCCAAGTTCAAATTCCAGCCAAGCCTATTGCATTCACTTTCACACTAATACCCTTGGGAAAGGTATGAATCCATTCCTTCTCCCCCAGTTATGGGTTAAATAAAGTGGACACGACTCTGTAGCCTCATGACAACCAGTCTAGGAGAAGGTCTACTCTGAATTGATAATTGTGGAGAAAACTAGAGGAAACCACTTCACTATCTTTCCCAAGAAATCATGTTAATTTAGATAATAAAAGAATAAAAATTTGTGGAGAATCATGATTGCCTATGCTCTGAAGAGTCATGGCATTCAAGAAGATGATTAATGAACTACAGGAACAACTAAAAATATCTAAATCTGCCTTTTAGTAATATAAAACCCTTCTTCTTCTATGTACCATGTCACTTCCAAACATTGATGTTTATAGCACTCTACAATTTTTGTTCTTTGTAGCTCTTAAAAAATTTTGTATTTTTGTTATTATTGTTAAGTTCGATATGTAGGTTATACATTGTTTTCCTCTGTCCTAGTGGCTACAAAAACCCAAAACTAACTTATATAAAACATGAAAATGGAAAGCATAGAAAAGACAGAATTAGAAAAACAATTTGGTATAGAACAAATTAGGACAAAAATTCCTCGAATTAATAATCAGGCATTTTCCTAGTGAAAGTAAACTAAGTATTATTTTCAATAAAAATACGCTAAAATTAAGTTACAGCTGTACTGAAAACTTAGAAAAAATTATTAAGAAACATAATGCTAATATATTAAACAAACACTTATGCCAGAACCAAAAATTTTAGACAATGAAAAAATAAAAATAAAAACAGATGAAGATAAACAAAAATTATGTAACTGTAGAAACCCTCACAACTATCCTCTACAAAATAAATGTTGCACAGAATCATTAGTATACCAATGCAATATCTCTTCTATTGAAAATCCTGAAAGCATAAAAATCTATATAGGTCGCA
>CAHIKZ030004155.1:1680000-1785000 GCA_903632075.3 Acanthosepion pharaonis | reverse complement strand
GAGTGTCAGAGAAAATAATATGATGACTGAATAATGACGCTATGAATTTATCGTATTAACAATTTTTCTTCGAAATTGAATCGAGGCAATGTTTGTAATGAAGCAGATAACGAGTTTGTCACAGTTTTAACTATAATAATTTCAGCTTAATAAAGCGCCAATTGATATTCTTAGGTCGGTGATATAGTGTTAATAGTAGCGTTGGATTAATCATCTTCCTTAAGTCGAACATGTTCAGTACCTAGACGAGTGAGCGCTTGTGATTTCTTGGGGCTTGGATGTGCGGATGGTGTATTGGATAATGGATCGGAATTATTAATCGTTGGGCTGAGTTCCAATTCCAGTTGGGTTCATTATATTCACTTACGCGCAAGTATCGTTCGGAAAGGTCTGAATCTACATATTCAACCCGAGCTATGCTTAATTCGTAAGACTTGTATCATTAAAACCAATATAATTCCCCCCATCAAATTCTTACAATCTAAACATATTTCCTGGCTGTAAACAGAATACAATGTGTTGATAAACCGTAGAAATGAATCAGTGTAAAAAACACACACAGATATATATATATATATATATATATATATATATATATATATATATATATATATGTGTGTGTGTGTGTGTAATTAATTTGGCAAGATAGCCAACAGATGATACTTTTAATTACCTTATCCAAATTGAAATAATGGAGTGATTGAGTCAAAGACTACAGTGCAGAAAAAGATTGAAGTATTATCACAGGATCTGTAATACCGGATTTTGAATCTAGTGTTGTACTTGATTTCCATCCAAGGCTAAAGAGTCCAGCCTGCTTTACTATTTAAGCTAAAAACTATTTCTTCCAGTACCAGTAGTATTTGTGTAGAAAGAATGTAATGAACTCGACTGGAAATCGAACACAACTCTACGATGGTATATTCTGAGCTGTTATCCATTACACGACTGGTACATCCACGCCCACACAATAACACACACACACACACACACACACATATATATATATATATATATATATATATATATATATATATATATAATGAGCACGTTGCTTACTGAGCATGAGACCCGGGTTCGAATCTCAAGATGGTCTATTTGTCAGAAATGAGACTTCCTGATTTAATCGGTCGCGAGGAAACGATTACAGCATGCAAGCCACTTTGGAAAGTACCTGAGAACTATACCACGCGCTGGCCTTGTGAGTGAAATTGGGTGGACGGAACCCTTGTGGGCTGTCGAAGGTTCTGCAATCACGAAGTCAAAAGTCATTGTGATCGAGGGTTTGAGCGTGCTTGGCTTGTTCAGATTGATGATCAAACTAGATAACATGCTCTCTGCCAGGAAATTTAACTATGGTCTGCTCAGCATAGTCGCAGTATACGTCACATGTGGGCCCTGTTGCAGTTGAACAAACACAATAAGTACCAGAGCAAGCGTCTGCAACAGGGATAGAAAAGTATAATAGCTTCATCCACATCTAACAAATATTTAAAATAATGGATGCCTTAATAATAATAAAAAAGCTAAAACTCAATAATTAGGAAGACGACCAGACTGTACTGACAGTGTTCGGAAAATTAAACATTCCTATAATTTTCGATACATACATAAAATAATACACATTTAATCAACAAGAGGAAAGTAAAATCGGTCTTGATAATGGTTAAAAGAAGAGAAAGCGAAAAGGTTAGAACAGTTTTTACGCTCATTCTGATCAAAAAAGAAAACACCTGTTACGAAAACAAAAAAATAACAATCTCAGTAGCTTTACAGTCGCCTTATACTAAACATACATAAAAGAAGGATTGCTGCCCAAATACACTATATATATATATATATATATATATATATATATATATATATATATATATATATATATAATATTTTGGCACGATATTCAGCTCATGAGACTTCTAATTATCTAGTTCAAATTAAAATGATCCTATTCGCTTCCGGCATCAATGGAGGAAAATTTTGTCTGGACAAGATTTATCACAGAATCTAAATTGCACAAATTTAAAAAAGAAAAATAAATACACCAGCTAATTGAGAATGAACTTTGTTTTCATTTGTATTTGGGATCCAAAAGAAATTGGTATTATTCGAAATCAGCAGCAATTTAAAGGAATTACACACAGACATCTCTCTCTTATATATATATATATATATATATATATAAATAATAAACAAATTAAAAACTGTTCTCGCCAAAATAATAGTTAGAATAAACTACAACAATCAACCACAAAATTGAATAAATAGCTTTATCTTCCCAAACCAAAACAAAACTATTAAACAAGCGATATAAACAAATTTTTACTACGTTAATTAAAAAACGATTAATATATGTATACATATATATATATATATATATATATATAAGAAATAAATATAAATAATGACAAGCAAAACAACCAAATAACCCAAATAATTAAATAAACTAATAAACGACTTCCGGTAAAATAACCACCAAAATAGACTACCCACAATGCACCACTGACCCGTATATATAAATAGCCGAGAAAAATAACAGCACGTGTGGCCTGACGATTGCGTCCAGCATGAAACAGACTGTCGCCTCTAAGTGTTGACTTCAATGTTCACTTTTATATTTACACACGCTCTATCTCTGATATTGAGCACTTTATCCCATAAATATAGCCCACCTTAAGACTAATATATATATATATATATATATATTATATGTCTGTTAACATTTCCTTCAACCGCCCCCCCCGCAAAGAACCTCCTATCACTAGAACCTCATTCTACTATCAACGAGCGGATTGGGACTCGTTCCGTGACTTCCTCCGCGATGTTCCCTGGGATGTTGTCTTTACACTCCCTGTCCAAGAATGTGCTTCTGAGGTCCCATCCTAGGTTAAAGGTGGAATCGACGCTTTCATCCCCTGAAGGAAAATTAAGGTCAAGTCGCACTCCTCCCCTTGGTTCTCCGCTGCTTGCTCAGCCGCCATTGCCCATAGGAACTACTTCTTTCACCTATTTCGTCGCGACATGTCGGACTGCTACAGACGTCTCTTTGCCTCCGCCCGTAACGTGTGTAAGCGTGTCTTCAACGAAGCTAAGTCAATATTTGCTGCTCAGATGAAAGAGCATATTGCATCTCGCAAATTTGGCTCCAAAGATTATTGGCGGCTCTGCAAGAGCGTCCTGAACAATAGAAAATCCTCCATACCTCCTTTGTTCAACCAGTTCGGGGTTCTGACTTCCTTTACCGACAAGGCTGAATGCTTTGCTCGGAAATTCTCATTTAATTCAACGCTCGAATCCTCCGGTGTACCCATACCCGACTTCCCTCTAAGAACTGAGGCCCTATTGAGCGGGTTACACATAACACCGTCATTGGTATTGGGCATTATCTCCAATTTAGACCCCCACAAGGCTAGTGGTGGAGATGGCATACCAGCCATTGTCTTGAAGAAATGCGCCCCAGAACTAGCGACATCCCTCTCTAAACTATATAACTACTTCCTCAAGGAATCCTGTTTTCTTGGCCGCTGGAAGTCCTTATCCATTGTTCCTGTCTTTAAGAACTCTGGCGACCCTTCTGACCTCTCTAATTACCGTCCTATTAGTCTTCTATCCCGCTTCGGCAAAGTCTTCGAAGCCCTAATCAACGCCGAAGTGGTTAACCACCTTACCTCACATGACCTGCTCTCAGACAAGCAATATGGTTTCCGCTACGCCCGATTTACCGCTGATGTGCTTACAGCCATCACTGAAACCGTCTACCAAGCCCTTCAAAATAACGGTGAGGCTCGTGCCGTGGCCCTAGACATCTCTCAAGCGTTTGATAGGGTTTGGTATGCCGGCCTTCTTCGCAAGCCCCAGGGTTATGTTATTACAGGTCGATTGTTTGACCTAATACAATCATTCCTGTCAAACCGTGAATTGAAGGTCGTTCTCAACGGATTCTCCTCCAGTTCCTATAGCACGAACGCAGGTGTTCCCCAAGGCTCCATTCTTGGCCCCACTGTATTCCTTATTTTCATCAGCAACCCTCCTGACGCCATAGATTCCCAAGTTGGCATCTACGCGGACGACACTACAATTTACTCCTGCCTCAAAAACAAATCTAGTGTCGCTGACAAAACTAACCTGGCCGCTTTTCTTAAATGGACCACCAATCGGTTGATAATTGGGGCAAGAATTGACTGGTCAACTTTAACGCCTCAAAAACTAAACTATTAATCACCATAGAGATCCTTCCCTGCCCACCATTAGAATGTCTGATGCTCAACTTCTTGAGAGCAACTCTCTGCGTCTGCTCGGTCTCACGCTGACTGCTGACCTGAGATGGAACAAATACATTGAGTCAATTGCTTCGTCCACCGCGAGGAAAGTTGGCTCTCTGTGCCGCACCAGGAAATTTTTCTCCCCGGAATCGATACTTCAAATATACAAATCAACCATTCGCCCTTGCATGGGGTATTGCTGTCATATATGGCTGGAGCACCTGATAAGATTCCACAAGATCCAGGCGGATATGTAATATAATTGGCCCTGATCTGGCATCTCGTCTACAGTCCTCTCTCACAGACGCATCACCCTCTGTCCTTTTTTACAAATACTTTCATGGTAATTTTTCTGGCATCCCGTCTCAACCTTTCTACTGTAGAAACTTTTTAAATGTAGCCGTCTCTCTCCAATAGCTTCATATCACCCACCTCTCGCCTGTTCACACCTTTCCCATTACTGTTTCTAGAGCAATAATCTCCAACTATTCAAATGTAATGTCAATCGACATCTCCAGTTATCTTGATCTATCCCCTATCCTCTCCTCATCCTTTCTTCTATCACTCCTATCTGATCTTGCTCCAAATCTTCTGCAACCCCTGCATCCTTGTGGCTTCACAAACAGCTTCAGCACAATGGTAAAAAAAAATATATATATATATGTATATATATATATATATATATATATATATATATATATATATATATATATATATAAATAATATATAATATATATAAATATATATATATATATATATAATATATATATAATATAAATTAAAAATTTAATTTTAATTTATTTGTAACAAACAGTTATTTCTGATGAAAAAATTGAGGACAATTTAAATATCAAATATATATAAATAAATAAATACTTTCATAAAATAAAACATTATTATTATTTTAATTTGAAACTTTTCTATATATATACATTAAGAAAATATATATATAATTCATTTATACTATATAATATATATATATATATATATATATATATATATAATATATATATATATATATATATATATATATATATAATATATATATATATATATATATATATATATATATATTTAATATATATATATATAACGATATATGGATATATATATATATATATAATATAATTTATATATATATATATATAAATATATATATACGAATAAATATAATATATCTATATATATATATATAATATATTGTATATATAATATATGAATATATATATATATATATATATATATATATATATATATATATATATATATATATATATATATATATATATATATATATATATATATAATATATATATATATATATATATATATATATATATATATATATATATATATATATATATATATATATATATATATATATATATATATATATATATATATATATATATATATATATATATATATATATATATATATAGACAAGCCATTCTTGTCAAAATGTATTGGGTTTGTTTTGCAGAAAAATGAAAATGATACATAAAGAAACGTTAACTTTGTGAGCTCTTTCACTATAGGTGTTCAACATTTAGAAACTTAGCTGTTACTTCACTTCCAGTGGAAGTAATTCCATTTAATAAGATTCATCTGTTATTCATCTTCAATGTGCTTCAAAACCGTAATGCATATTTTGTTATTGAAAAGGAGGATTTCTTAAAGTATTTTAATCAGCTTCAGATGAGCATAAGGTTCCAGCCCAACATATAAAAACTTACACTGATTTCTACTAAATACCCCTGTATTGAAGAATTTATTCAAACTGCACACATTTCTTGAAGTGGAAAAATGAGTTAAAAAATTTCATCATCATCTGTATTTGATGATGATTCATATATCTATCTGTTATAGAATGGATATTTAAATTAAAAAAAAATTAAAAAAACAAAACACTAGTCAAATATTACACTGCATCTAGCATGCTGGTATAATGAATAGAGAATTGTTACTAAACCTTTTACCTATCATGACTAATGAGCAATTACTGAACCTTGCTAACATGATAAGTAAAGCTAGAGCTAGACAACTATTACTGATCCTTGAAATGGACATTTACTTAGGTTTTAATGAGTGGTAACAAAGCAAATATTCTTATCAACTTTGCATCTTATCAGCTAGCAATTATAGTATTTTATTGTGAATTTAAAAAAAGCTATGTAACTCTATTGACGCATACTAAGTAGTTTTAACGATTGTGTTTTTATTATATAAAAATCTAATTTTCAGAACTCTCCCAGATAAAAAATATCCTTGACAGAAATTAATTTAGGCATCACTTTGCCCAAAATTTAATCCAATACATAATCAAAATTATGCAAAGCATTTTTACTATTAATTCTGATAAGCTTTTCTTTTATCTAACTATTGTTTCTCTTTATTAAAATGTTCCTGTATATATTACATTGTACAACCATTAAACAGTCTGTGTGGATTGGAATTAAAATGACAGTCATTAGATAAAGGATAAACTAGTCAAAATAAAATTATCATAGTCTTTCATCCTGCTTGGTGGCTTAAACCAGGAGTGACTGAAACACACAGCATGCATTTCGTATGTATCTTGTGAAATCAAGTTGGCTTAGCTCCCTTTCTCATCATGATTAATCATCTTTCATGTGCCATGTCCCTTCAGGATGTGGGCGATCATGACTCTCCACAGTGTCCTATCTTTTGTAGCTCTAGACCATACTAATCCTCTTTCTTCCCTCCCAATGTCTGTTCTGCTATCTATTTATACAAGCTCATTAGATAGGTTACTCACTGTTTCCTTATGTCCTGTTAGTGTTAAATTCTCCAAGCACTCTTTTCTCATTATGTCTCCATAAATTTCAATTGTTTCTTTCTAAGTAATAGTAACCTTTTTTGTTTCCATTTTCCTTAAAACTTCCTCATTGCTTAAGCGTTTCATCCATGGTATTCTCAGCATCCTTCTGTAGAACCACATCTCTGTTACTTGAAGTTTTCTTTTCATCTGTGAGAAGATTTTCCAGCATTCACTGCCATATAGAAGGATAGCTATTACATAGCAGTTGATCATTCTTTTCTTTGTTTCTAACAAAATTTTCCTGTTTCATAATACTTTGTTTAACTTTTGAAAGGTATCTTTCCCTATTCCAGTGCAACATAGGATTTCTGCATCACGTGTTCCATTGTTTGTTATAACCCTTCCCATTTTTAATCAATTTGTCATAAGTAAGGTGATAATGCCACTAAGACACTACTGGAAGTGAAAGAGAATGAAAAAACATTAGAAGAAACCTAATAATAGAAGTAGCCTAATAATTAGAAGTAGCCTAATAATTAGAAGTAGCCTAATAATAGTATAATTTCAGATTTTAGGCTGAGACATTAGAAGTATAGAGGTGAAGTAGAAGGAACTGTAAACCCAAATTGAAACAAGGAATACACCTCTACTTTTTCAAAAGATTAGGGAGGAGTGTGGACTGGACAAGAGGCGAACCTATTTTCCTGTACTTGCTTGATTTTTACTTCTCCAATTCATAGCTTGCATCTCGGGCTGTCCTTTTTGCTAATGAACATAGATTCTGGGTTTTTACAATTGATACTTAGTCCTTTCTTCCTTTTATCTTTTTCTACTTTGTCTTGGAGTTTCTGCAGTTTTCTTTCTCTAACTGTTATTAACACTTTGTGATCTGCATTTCTTATGTTGCTAAGATTTTATTTACTAATGGTAAATCCTGGTAGAACTTGTAGTTCTCCTAGGATAGCTCCATTCTAGCAGTTAAATAAATCCTGTGAGAACATGTATCTTTGCATTTTGCCCCTTTCTATATTTGTGTATTTGCTCAATTCATTTTCTATTCATATACAGGCAGTTTATATATATTTTGGATTATTCTGAAACTTTTCTTGAATAAATGAAATTTTCCTAGTTCTATAATGAAAATCAATAGTCCTTGACACTTTATGGGGGGGGTAACACCAGGGAGTTGCCAAAATATGGCTCGAGAACCACATGCCGCTTTCTTGACATGTTTGGCTTCTGAAATTCTGTCCACTGATCTTTTATCATCACCATTAATATAAAAGTTGAATCAAAACAAATGTATAATTATTTTTTAATCATTTCACCCAAGCAAGGCGATAAAGCCACTAAGATGTAAGGGGTTACTGAGTATGAAAGAAACAGGGAGGACAACAAGAGACAGAAAATAATGATTGACATTGCATTTAAATTTTTGAAGATTGTAGTTGGCAGGAAAGCAAGAAGCCAGAAGAGAGTTCCACAAGTGAGAAGTGTGGGAGAAGAAACTATTAACATAGGTCTTATGGTTACAACTAGATATTTCAATAGTAAAATTATGAGACCTAACTGCCAATCTTGTACTGTGCTTAAATTCATGAAGTCGAGGTACTAACAAGGAAAACACAGCAGAACAATTACCATAAAAATATTTATAGAAATGGCACAGTGAAACAACATTATAATGGTGGGAAAGTGAGTGAAGTTGAGATGCTAGGTCAGGACTGATAACATTGAAAATTCTTCTTTGGATTTTTGTCAAGAATCTCTGGATAAATAGCAGAAGCACCAAACTAGATGTGGCAGCAATATTCAATGCATGGATGAATGGTAGACTTATAAATGTGTAAGATAGATACATTCTGGCACAACATAATGAATTGATTTTCATAGATTTAGTAAGTATTCAATATAATCATTCTATTACATGTTGGTGGAAAACATGTCACCAAGAAGGCACAGTGAATTGCTCCTCTAGGGGGTTAGCATCAGCCATACTGAGAGAAGCCAAAAAAAGTTCTTTTAAATAATTAATTATCATGTCCCCACTGAATTAAATCAGATCTTTTATGTTTAAAGTTAGGATAATTTTTTAAGAATTGAAATCTTTTATTTCACTTCTAGATTTGGGTCATTTTTTTTCCAGAAGAATAATAGAAGACAAATGGATTAAAAAAAAAATTTCAGGTCAGCAAAGAATACAGAGGAATTTTTGTTTTGCTATTTTCAAACATCAGAATATTATCATAAAATGGTTTTTATATTAAACAAGTTTGGCCACTACCCCTGGCTTAGACTGTTGCATATCTTGTGATGGTGCCAGTGGCCTGTGTTCAGGCCCTAGTAAAAGCCAGGACTTTGAATGCTGATTTTCAAGACTAGCTCTTGAAACAATCTCTCTTTTGTTACTTAACTAAACCTCCAAAATAATTATCTTTCTTATACTACTATGAAATAATATACAGGTTGACCATCACTTGTATCAAGTAAGTGAATTTGATGGATGTGATTTTTCTCTGTTTCTTTATGTAAATGAGTCAATAAATAAATTTTGTAAATGAGTCAATAAATAAATGCATAAATATTTCACCAGAAATCTTTGTATACACCTAAACTTTAGCACATGAAATGATTTTAATTACCTGCTTAGCATAATTGTATATAACATTAATTACCTGCTTAGATAATTGAGTACAAGTTGATTAAGAGTAATCCACTTTCACTGGGACCCATAGAGATTTCACTGATTTGTAGGAATTTAACTAATTTTTTTCTGTAGATGATCCACAAAATTAGAAATCGGAGATCCAAGTTCCAATTGAGTTTGTTATATTCACTTATGTGCAAATACCCTTGGGAAAGCTATGAATCCAGCTCTTCTCCCCCAGCTATGGGTTAATTAGTAGGACTTGTATCAGTAAATCATTATTATCTCAAAAAAATTCTTACAATCAGAAAATATTTTCTGGCTTTAAATAACCTGTGAAAGGCTGATAAGCCATAAAAAACAAATCAGTCAATAAATCAATGTCCAAAAGAATACAAAGGGAATGAGGAATGTGTATATGGCCTGGCAGGTTTTGGCTATAAGCTGGTGGAACTAGGAAATATAGTTTCTCAAGAAGCAGAAGGAAATTGGAAAGAAAATCAGATGAGAGGAAAAATAAAAATGTGAGAAGTGGGGAGAAACTGGAATCTCAGAAAAGAGAGGGAAAAATGAAAGAATAAAGAAAAATATAAGGAAAAAGAATGAAAAAACTTTAAGAAAAGAACAGGGTTAGAGAGAGTACCTCAAAAGAATGAATGAATTCAAAACTTAATAAGAAAGAAAAAAGGAAGGAAAGAAAGAAAATGAATGACTTCAAAAATTAATAAAAAAGAAAACTAAAGAAAAAGAACAAAAAAATCAACATTTAATAAGAAAAGAAAAAGGTAATGAAAAAGAAAAAAGGAAAGAGAAACATACAAACAAAGCAAACAAACATAAAACTTAAAATTCAATTAAAAAATTATTATATTATTTTCAGTAAGTTCACAGCATTTTCATTTTAAAAACAGACACAAATGCACATTGAGAAAACACTATTTATAGATTTGATGCAAAGCAGACAACATCAAGCTTAAAGGTCATTGCTCATTGGGAACATTCAATAACAAAAAAAATAAGAATTGTTCTTGCTGTTTTCTGTTTCAAACAATCACATTGATATGCTTGTATTTTACCTACAACAATTAACAATGCCTTTGTTTCATAGCTTGGAACATTCACAGTTGATGAGGGTTTGTTTTGTTTTTTTATTTCCTATTTAATTTGTATGGCCAGCACACAACAGTGAATATCTTTCAGCATTTAAAGGTTAATCCCTGCTGCATCAACTGGTTGCACAAGAAACTAAGAAAATTTAGAACAAAGAATATTAACAGCTATAAGCTGTCTGAAGTATTTTCTATTTTTATTTTTTGTATGCCATTATCTTCAGAGGAAGGCTATTAATCTTGACCTCACTTATAAAATTACAAACATTTCAATCTCAAATGTTTAATAACAATATCCACTATCTATGTTAGCATATATAATAAATAAATGAATTCATTCTACAAAGACTTTGTTGCCTAGGATCAAGTACAGCTGATATAATGTTCAAATGTTTATTAGAAATTTAATTATGATATACCAAGTATAGTTTGGGTCATCTTAACAGTATTGTTAGCCCTGGAGTAAAGCAATACACAAGGGTCCCTACTAAAGACTTACAGCCATATCACATTGAAACACTAGTTGTTGTATGATCATTAAAATTAAACAACTTCAAGTATGGTCAGTACTTAGATAGTTGATTGTGATAAACAATGCCACATTGATGGTTGACAAAAAATTTTATTTACAATAACATACAAATATAAGGTGCAGTTAAGTCCGCCATGTTAGTTGGTTCTGACTTCTCATTTTCTGTGATAGTTTTCTGATCTCACTATATTGTGAATTCGACTATACTACAGTAATCACTTAGGAATACCAGATGCTTTAAGATTGTGTGTGTGGGTGGTGTAATAGATAATGGCTTAGAATTGGAAATCAGAAAATTGAGTTTCACTTCCAGTCAGCTTATTATATACACTTATGTGCAAATACCCTTAGGGAAGATATGACTCCACCTCTTCTTCCCTGAACTATGGGTTAATTAGTAGACCTTGTATCAGCAAATTATTATCTCCCAAAAATTATTGCAATCTAAAAACATTTCCTGGTTTTAAAATAATCTGCAAAGGGTTGATAAGCCATAAAAAACAAATCAATCAATCAGCCAGGCATAAGAATAAAACTTTTAAATGGTTAATATGTGACACAATTGGTTCCCACTTCAGTGGTTAGGACACCCACATAGTCAAGTCGACTGTAAATGATTTTATCTGAGCTTGGAGCAATTAGTGTTTTATGACTATTGACTGAGTTGTTAGTAAAATAGTGATGTGAGAGGTTTATAGCAACCACCTGCTGTCCATAATTAGAAGAAAATAAATAAAATGTTAAATAAATAAATAAAAAAACTTAATAAGTAATATTCAATCAAAAAAGTGAGAAATTCCTGTCATTAGCCTATATAGTTATATATATATATATATATAACTATATAGGCTAATAACAAATTCACTTTTATATATATATATATATATATATATATTCTATTAGGTACCTAATATATATATATATATATATATATATATATAATAGGTACCCTAATATATATATATATATATATATATATATATATATATATATATATATTTTTATTCTATTAGGTATTATATTCTATAAGGTACACAGTAAAAAAAAGCGGTAAATTCAGAAAGACGTGAGATAACTGTTGAAAACTGGTGACAACTGATGTGACTGAAAAGTTTAGCAAGAATTTCTGCATATTTCATCAATCCCCATAAAAAATACGATAACTTGACACTCAAAATCAGTGAGTTGTTTAGTCATAAGAGAAGGGTAGAACGAAAAATGAAAGTTGTCTACAAATAACCTTTAAATGATAATTCACAAGATTGAGCAATTCAGTCAGTTATGTGCCATATGTGATATACACTTAGGCGATTATCTCTCTTTTGATATATGACTGACAAGGCAGACTATTTTTTCCCCCGTGCTAGTTTGCCATTTCTTTCTGCAGTAGACCAGTTGCCATCCAAGGCCATAGAAACCAGTCTGACCTGCTATTTACCCATAGCTGGGGGTAGAAGAAGAGGATTCATACCTTTCCCAAGGGTATTAGCATGTAGGTGCTGAACAAACTTTAAAGTTTCTGGGGAAAAGTGTATAATCTGGTGTTATCAGTAGTTTGAACAATACTAGTATGCTCAAACCCTTGGTCATGACAACTTGTGACTAGCACAATCATTTGTTCCAGTCTCTTTGGAATGACTGCTAATATATTCACTCCCCAAATTTAGACAAATCATACAGATGCATGTCAGGATTTTTTCTTAACAAATAAAAATAAACAATTCTCAGTTCCCTCCACCCACATTTTATTTTTGTTCTATAACCACTTGACTGTATCCCTTTTGCATGTGAACAATTCTTACTTTGTGAACCTTATTACTGGTGCATTTCTTTGCCTAGTTTTGACTTTATATATATATATATATATATATATATATATATATATACTGGGTGTAATAGCAAAATTATCCAATTGTTAGATTAAGCTTTGAACCATTGTATCTTAGAAATGATTAAATATATCTTAGTGGAATTATCTGAGGCTTTTATAACATCATTGGACTCTACTTTAAACAATAACAACAACTCTAAGTTGAAATCTTATTGAGAATTTTTCAGTTACAATTAACTCTGGTCAATTATTCTACAACAGACATTGATAGTTTCCAAACCATTACATCTTCCCAGCTTCCTCCACAAGGCTTTTTTTTTAATTATAGGGAGAGCTTTAAACCTTTTGATTGGCTTAAATTACATTTTCTTCCAACTAGGTTACTGTTATTAATTTTGTGATGGTATAAGTAAACTAGTTTTAAACTAATTATTTATAAGAAAACATTTCATTCAGATTTTTTTTCATGTAAGTTAGTTCCAATACTGTTTAAGATGACTACAAAAACATCCCTCCCCCATAATATTTAGACAAAACATAAGAGATGCATGCTGGGATTTCTTCCTAGCCAATAAGATAGGCCACTTATCAGACTCATCCATCATATTTCTGTTCTTTCTTGTCTTGAAGTCAGAATGCTGTGTTCACTTGTCTGTATCCCTTTTGTGTATTAACACCATTCTTAGTTTGTGAACTTTATTTGCCTCATTACTGTTGCTTTATCTACTTTTGTTTTGCATTTATTGATTGCTTAGTATTATTTTTGCCACATTCATTTCTTTCTTTTCTTATTGTTTATTGCAAACTTTGTCAATTCTGTTTGTTGGGCATTTCTATCAATTACATTTAACAATGACCAATTACTCTACATAGGTTACTTCAAATGGCCTCTTACTGGCTAGTTGAAATAAAATGTGTAATCCAATAAGGCAAATTTTTGGTAATAAGTATCCTAATTCAGACAGTCAATTATCTGAAATGAAATACCGTCTCTCAACATAGGATAAAAAGAACTTCTGACAATAATGGCTGACTTATCATGGCCCACAATGCTTCAGGCCCATCAATCTTACTGAAAGATGCCAATTTGCATAACTCCACATCACAACAAATCAAACCCATAACAAGCTATATTTTTGCATCACAAAATTAAATGATTTTTTGAGCATTAATCTCCTGCTTTAATCCCTAAGTCATTGATCATTTATAACTATTTTTTCTTTTCAGGGAGTAAGAAAGAAGTGAAAGGTATTTTAAAACAGCAGACCTTACAGCAACACCAACTGAACAGACATCACCAAGTGTCATCTATACAGAGTAATGTGCAGTCACAAGGTACACAGCGTGCCCATCATCGGCCCCTTGAACAAGGCATGCGTGCTTCAAGCCAAGATCAGAGTCATGGAAAAAGTAACCTGCAGCAGAAGCAGTCAAAATCCTGTCCATCAAAAAACACTGCCAACAAGGTGTCAACTAACCAATGTAACAACGATGACAGCCATAGTAGCAAGTCAATGGAAGCACCATAGTGCAGGTAGATGGTCACTCTGGGAGTCCAGGGGCCACACAGAATGAGTTGGACAGGCGAGGAGGGGGCAGCAGCGATGATAAAGGATCAAGTAATAAAAAGGACCAGCAAAAGGTGAGATTTTTGTTAATCTATCAGGTCATCCCAAAAGTTCTGTCTGAATTTTAACTTTTTTTAAAATGAACGAAATTTAAAGAGTATTTTATAATGTCTAATGGAGCTGAACATTATTTTTATGTTTAGATGCATTTAAACTGATCAAATTTTATTTCAGAGAACAATAAAATTAAATTTTGTTTGATTAAATCCCTGCTAACATGGAAGTACCCAAGAATCATTTGAGGCACATAATGCTTTATGAGTTCAAGAAAGGAAACTCAGCAGCTGAAGTGGCTAGAAATTCACTCAGTTTATGGAGAGGAATGTGTGAATGAAAGAACTTGCAGAAGATGGTTTGCAGAATTCAAAGGTGGAGATTTCACCCTTGAAGATGAAGATTGAACCGGACGTCCAGTTGAGTTTGATGAAAAGCTTCTTGAAGCAGCCCTTAAAGAAAATCCTGCTTTATCAGTTGAGGAATTGACAGTGGTTCTCAGTTCAAACCATACAACTGTTTATCATCATCTTCAACAATTTGGAAAAGTTCCTAAACTTGGAAAATGGGTGCCTCATAAATTGTCTGAAAACAACCTCAAATCCCGAGTTGACATCTGCTCTTCTCTCCATTCTCGCCAACTTGTTTCACCTTTTTTGGATAGACTTATGACTGGTGACGAAAAATGGATCTTTTATCGAAATGTTAAGCATAGTAGACAGTGGCTTGGTAAAGGGGAAGGACCCCAGCCACAGTCAAGAAGGGAACTTCATGGGCAAAAGGTTCTTCTTTCAATCTGGTGGGATCACCAAGGAATAATCCATTTTGAATTCTTACCACCTAATGCAACAATTAATGCTCAAATATACTGTCAGCAATTAGAGTATTTGAACCAAGCTTTGAGGAAAAAAAGACCTGCTCTAGTGAATCGAAAAGAGGTGATGTTTCATCAGGACAATGCACGACCCGACACAGCAAGAATCACGTCACAAAAGATCGAATAACTTGGTTGGGAGAAAATTCTTCATCCACCTTATTCTCTCGATCTTGCTCCTTCAGACTACCATTTGTTTCGTAACACAAAAATCATTTGGAAGAAACAGCTTTTGTAACACAGGAAGAGGTTAAAACTGACATTTGTGAGTTCTTCAAATCAAAGCCAAAAGAATTTTACAGTAATGGAATTAGTAAGCTTGTTAATAGATGGAAGGAAGTCATAGATAATCAGGGAAAATACATTGTTGATTGAATCTGTAATTAAATGACATTTGGTCACTTATTTTCTTTATTCAAAATTCGAACAGAACTTATGGGATGACCTGATATATTATAAAAGAACGGCTGATTCTCTGTCCATCACACACTGCCCGCATGTGAGTTGGCATTCATGTATGTTATCTATATATATATGTCATGTGTGAGTGTGCCATTCAGCATAGACACAGGCACACACACACACGCACACACACTCACACACACAGTTTGACTGAATTTGAAATAAGACCCTGGAATAATATTTTCCCCTTCCACTCAGTCTGGGTAACACCTACCCTGGGATGAGCAATAAAAATCATAAACTTGGAAAGAAAAAAAAATTTTAATTTTTAAACCCTAAAAAAAATCACGATTTTTATTGAACTTTTCAAAAATTATTCAGTAATAAATAAAATTGTTTTTAAGTTTATTTTTTTTAATTTTGTAGAAATATTTTTATGTGTGTCATTTAATTAAAATACACATGCACATGCACAAACATCCATACATATAAACACACACAAATTTGAATTAAACCAAAATGGACATCTTTGAGGGGACTAAACAGAAAAAAATGCAACCCTTTGATGTCAATTTTATGACTCCTGTACTTGAACTGAAAATGTTTACTAATAAATGTAATATTTTAAATGGACAGATAACTTAGATTTAAAATTTGATTATCTTTGATACCTTTAATCTTTATGTATTTGTTCATTTAAACTTTATTTAGTTAAACTGTCATTAAGAAATGAGCTATAGAAATTATTTTCATGCAAATTGTAGTTACTAAAAGTTCTATAAGTTTATATATACAGGATTTCCCTTGTCCTGGGTATGAAGATTAACTACATCTAGCACCAAGATTTTTGATTGGGAGGTTTGAGGAACATGGTTTCACCTTTTAATTGCTGTTGTTCCCAGGTCCACTCTGACCTGGGGTGGTAGCACCTGTTAGGGTCCCAACTTTGGGAAAATAATTAACCCCCAAACTGGGGTCAAAACACTATGAAAGTATAAAAATATAAGCAATACATTTTTGTAAAAGAAATTACTAATGCCCCCAATAAAATTCATTTTCAGTATTAAATAACCCATAAGGAGTTGATATGCTGCTAAACAAACAAAAAATAAACAGGATTTCCCACTAGTATTGTATAGATTCAATGTTTGGTTGTTAGGGGTTCCAATGATAATGTGTTTACCTTTAGTTAGCTTAGTAACAGTCATCATAATGGTCAGTTTCAATATGGGTTTTTTGATCTGTAACTTAAAACCACATTGTCAATATGCACTCGTGATTTGACTACACAATAAATGATGTGGTAAAAGGTTAAGTTTAAGCAAGAGTAGAAGTCTATTACTCAGTTCCTGTTTAGGATTGAGCTTTCAGTTCCTTCTAAAGTCTTTTCCTTCTCTTTCACTTTTAGTAGCCCATTACATCTTAGTGGCATTATCACCTTACTTAGAGGTGAATAAATTTTTTTTTTTAAATTTAAATGCCTAGATATATTGCAAGCTCTAAAATTGGGCCTAGAGTCATGATTGATTTCAACTACCGAATTAGATACTTGCATGACTATCAAAGATGATTTGACCATTATAACTAATCTAATAATAAAATGCAGGCATTCTCTTTCATAAGTTACAGTAAGTGGCCACTGAGATAGAGAGCTACATCAATGTGTCAAACTGAGTATATGGCCTATAAACAGAGTACAAATAATGTCCTACATTCTCTAAGTGGGGGACAAATTAAATCTGTTAAGGGAGCGTAGATAGGTTCACCTATCGTCCAGTTCACTCTCTTCTCCAGTCTTGAACAGCAGTAGATGTTTATCTCTTGTTTCCTGTTTACAATTGGGTTTCCAATTTTTTACCCCCCAGTAAGAGTAGATAGACTCACCTGTCATCCAGTTCACATTCTTCCCTAGTCCCTTGAACAGGAGTAGATGTTTATCTCTTGTTTCCTGTTTACGAATGAGTTTCCAATTTTTCCCTACCTCAGTAAGAGTAGATAGGTTCACCTGGCATCCAGTTCACACTCTTCCCCAGTCTTTTGAGCAGGAATTGAAGTTTATCACTCAATTTCTGTTTAGGATTAGATTTTCAGCTCCTTCTATGGTCTTTTTCTTCATTTTCACTTTCTTTTAATGGCATTATTTCCTTGCGTGAGGTGAATTGATTTAAAAAAATTAAATGCCTAGCTATCTTGCAAACTTTTAAAATGATATATCTATCAGAATAGGCAAAAAATTTGGGTTCCTTTAACATACTTGACAGAATATGGAAATTGGATCACCCCCAGAAGATTAAATGTGACCTCTTCCATGATGCTGTTGAATCCATTTTTGTTTATGGCTCAATCACACAGGTTCTGACATCACCAATAGACAACAAAAGTAAATGGTACTTACAGTAGAATACACCAGACTGCCCTTAATATTTCACAGCATCAACACTCATCAAAGAAGAGCTCTAAGGCAAAATCCTTACCATCTCTGAAAACATATGGAAGCATAGATTAAGATTTGTAGGACACTGCTACCAGTGGCATAGCTAGAGTGTGGGGCAACTAGGGCCTTTTAGTTTGCCGCAACCCAAACCCGACAAAAAATACATATTCCACAGTGACTCATTTTAAAGTTTATATTTTTATATATTATATTTTATATATATATATATATATATATATATATATATATAGTTAGTGTACCATTATAATATTACTGTCACATACTCAAGTGAAGTAGGTTTTAAATATGCACCAAACATATAGGTAAAAAAGTGTAAAAAAAAAGAAATAGGACCATCTTTATTTCTGAAATGAAAATTACAAATTTCTACAAAGTAACTTTTCTTGCTTTTATTTTGGTAAATTTTTCACTGATATTATCAAAAATATTTCATCTGTCAATTGTCACTGTATAGACAGTGTGGCAAAATTTCTCAGCTGCATGGTGCTTTTTATCTTGGGTCATTCTTCACCAGTTTTAGTTTTGAAAAACGTCTCTTACAGAGAGTAACACTAACAGCAATTGGGAGGAATATCTGCAGCATTATTACTATATCTGGAACTGAGTTCCCAAGGTTATACTTTTGAATAAACCGAAAAAAGTTCAAGTGGACCTTCTTTCTCCATCTGTATTCAGTCTTCAATAGCAGCAACAGCAATAAAATGCTGAAGTCTTTTTCTCTCAAGGAGGAACTCCTCTTTATCAATGTCATTGTGATCATGATCTATCTGTCACTCACATTTATCATCCAAAAGATTCAACTGAGTAAGAAAGGCATATTTCTCCACAAGTTAAAGAAGCTGTTGAAATCTCAACATTATGTCTTGGATCATTCTTTCCTGTGTTCATACAAGGATAAAATGTTCCAACACAAAATATTAGTAAAAGTTTGTTTACTCACTTGAAGAGATTTGTGGCTTGTGTTGTTCAAATTAACAGGAGAGGTAGTTGCTACTTGGTGAGAGAAAGGAGAGTTTAAGACTCACCGAGTAATTAATAACCTATAACAGATAGGCCAATATATATGCCATATTTTAAGTTACTCAAAATCAAAATTGTCCTTCAACTGTGAGTACTGCTCCAACATTAAAAACATCATTATTTCAATACAGCCTATACAGGCTTATCATCTACAGCAGACACAAAATTACCACCCTCATAAAAGTGCCACCCAGGGTGGATCACCCCACCTCTAGCTATGCTAATGCTTGCTACTAAAAAAGATACATTATGAAGAACTTGTGGCAACAAACTCATGACAAAAGCATTAGCAGTCAACCAGCAAAAGCTTTTGTCAAAAACTACTAGATACAAAGTGCTAAACTGAAGACATGTAGATCATCATTATCAATAGGAAAGTGTGGAGAGCCTGTGTCTTGAAATCCCGAACAAGCTTAATATAGTACTACTTGTAGTAGTATTGTATAGATACACTGATTGTAAATAATTAATAATCTGTAAAAGAAAATGTTACTCATAAAATCTGTAGATATTTTCTTTTTAATCATTTCATCCTGAGCAAGGCAATAAAGTCACTGAGACACAAGGAGTTACTGAGAGTGAAAGAAACTGAGAAAACATTAGTGAGGAGAGAGGACAATAAAAGAACAGGATTTAAGGAGAGAGAACATAATGATTGACATTTCATTTAAATTTTTGTTGACAGAACAGCAAGAAGTCATACATAAGAGAGTTCCATAGGTGAGAAATGTGATCAAAGAAGCTATTAGCATAGAACTTATGTTTACAACTAGCAATATCAACAGTAAAATTATGGGACCTAGTTGCCAATCTAGTACTGCACTTAAATTTGTGAAGTTGAGGTACCAAAGAGGAAAGCTCATCAGAACAATTACCATGGAAATATTTATAGAAAAGGTACAGAGAAGTTGTATTTTAGCAATGGGAAAATAAAATGAGATGCCAGATCATGATCGATAACATTGCAGATTTTTCTTTAGACTTTGTCAAGAATCTCTGGATACATACCAGAAGCCTTAGACCATTTATAAAGGTATAAGATAAATTCTGGTAAGAAAAATTGTTTAACATGACACAGTCAACTAACTTTGTTTGGAATTTTATATATTTTCAGAAATCTTTAAATTTTGAAGCATCTCATAGGAATTAATATGTAAATACATCTAGAAGTAACTCAATTCTGTTTGATTAATCCATGTTAAAAAAGATGGATTAATCAAACAAAATTGAGGTTCATTCAGTTGAGAAACAACTTCTTGCAAAATGATAGACATTTCTCATAAACTTATAAACTATTTTTGCTTTCTTTCTTTTTAGAATGATCAACCTTCCAAAACAGCTTTTAAAGACAAACCTTCGGGGAAATTCTACAATACAAAGTAAGTATAAAAATATTGAATGTATAAAATTTATAACATATGAAGTATAAAAAAGAAGAATTCCTATCTGTCCTACTTTGGGTTTATTTAAAAGCTGGATTCCATGCAGACTTTTAAGCTAGCTGCTGCAGGGGGTTAATTTTGACTCTGGCCCCAAACTAAAGGAACCTCTGGTCCAGCTTAGAAAACAGCAATGATAATTAGAAGAAATATGCCACAATTGAGAACCACAATTCACTCCATAGAACTTCAAAATCATACATTAATCATAGTTTAATTTGGGCTACAAATCCAATTCTAAAATTACACTTGATCATTAAAAAACAAGTAAAAGTGAATAGAGTTTAACAGCAAATATTGGAAAAAGATGTGTTGCTCTGGTTGTTAGCTACTTTTGGAAGTCACTATGTCTTCACTCAAGACAGAGCTCCTGCACACAAAGCCAATTTGATGCAGAACTGGTGTAAGAGATATTTCCATAGATTTTTTGACAAACCAAATTCACCTCCATCAGGCCCAGACATTAATTTTATAGACTGTAATATGTGACCTCCAGCTTCTGTGCAATACTAGTCAGCCTATCAGCCAAATATTGCAGCACTGAGCATTATCCTGGACATACTTTATAACAAATAAATAGTCTTCATCCTTTTTTGTACAAAGCTACCTCAAAATAGTGAGAAAAAACACTTACTGTAAAGCAGTGGTTCCCAAACATTTTTTTCTCTGGGCTGCATTTTTGGAATGGAAATTTGCTCATGCCTCACCAAATTTTATGTGATAAAAGGTACATTTAAAAATAAAAAAAACAGAGAGAGGTTTTAAAGAGAGAATATTATCATTGATAACTCTCTCCTCCAATTTACAGAGCCTAGTTACTATATTCTTAATACTTGATATAATGCAAAAATATCACAATGATAAAATCAGTCAATAATTATTTATAACTATTTATACTGGGACTCATGCATGCAATTACAAGCAATCAATAATAATATTTTACATTTTGAGATCATATTTATTTTTGGTATATGAATTTTTTAAAACTATCTGTAAATCTTTGATTGCCTTTCAATCATTCTGCCTCACCTGCTATCCTCTTCCACTGCATCTATGGGGCACATCACACCATTTGGAACAACTGCTGTAAAGTATCTGATACAAAGATTTAGATACTATTCAACAGAAAGAAAAAACAGAGCTTACCCACACTGTTAAGGTTAGTCAAAAGTACCATGAGAATGTAGGCTTACCAACTAGATTACAGTCACTGAAAATGCATGAATTTTAACCCCTCCAGAAAAAATTTGCCTGCATATAATACAACCAGTCACCGAAAATGCATGATTTTTAACATCTTCAATAAAATTACCTGTGTTTAGTGCAACCCCCTATTTTCTTGCTTAAAAAAACTAATCATAAAAACTCACACTCTACTGGAATATATACAGTACTTAAAAATTTAATGTAAAACTCAAATAATCAGGAAATATCAGTATTTTGGCAAATAGTGTTCAATATTTTTGTTTTAAATTCTCAAGAACCAGAAAAAATGTATAAATTCACTTTCATCATTTGTTTAGGTTTTATTTCAATTCTAATCATCACTTTTTAAAATAATAAACATTACCAAAGAGTGAAGGTAGTTAAAAAAGTGGTGTCATTTGAAAAAACGTTCTTTTTGACACTACATCTTATTACATGCATGTTCCTCCATGTTTGCCAGTATTTCTTTAACATTACTTGATGAAAACTTAATAATGGAAATTAATTTAATTAAAAATGTATAATTATTTTTATATTTTGTTTTTCAGAATTACTAGGAGCCAGCTTGAATTCTTCAGAATGTTAGATGAAAAAATTGCTCAGGTAAGACAAATATTTCTTAAGAATATTATTTTACAAAGCAAAAATAAATGGTAAATTTATTTTTTTTGCATAGAACATAATTCAAACCAAACATCTTACACAACAGGCCACATCTTATTAACACATGGTTAGTTTGTTTTTAATTTTGCTATGTTCTCAAAAAGGTGTGATTCTTAATAAATAACAATAAATAAATAAGTAAAGTATTTACACTTTATTTCAATTTCATTTAAAATTGGTAAAAATAATCCAAGGGAGATAATTATAATAGAACGTTTGTTAACTCATAGATTTGGTTTCTTTAAAAATCCATGTTCTTAAAGCATTATTTTTATTACTAATGTTCACCCAATACAAGGGCCACTCAAGGTATAGGGTTACTGCGTGAAGTTGTATTTAGGAGGCAAGGTGGAGTAATGGATAGTGGCTTGGACTGAGGAATCAGAGAGCCAAGTTTAAATTCCAGTCAAATCCAATACATTCACTTATGTGCTAATACCCTTGGGAAAGGTATGAAGCCTCTTTTCCCCAGCTCCCAACTATAGATAAATAGGACAGATCGGTTTCTATAGCCTTAGATGGCAACTGGTCTACTGCAGAAATAAAATGCAACCTACTGCGTGAAAAATCTGCCTCGTCAGTCATGTATCGAAAGATACATGATCGCCTAAGCATGTATCATGCATAGCACATAACTGACTGACTGAATACAACTCTGTATAAAGGGCACAATAACAGGAAAAATAGCTAATTCTAAACAGGAAAAAGGTCAAGTTTTTTTTTTTTAATCCTTTGACCCCAAGCATGACAGGATTACCACTAGTACACACCGAGTGAAAGTGAGAGAAAAGACTGAGTATAGGGAAAATTGAAGAAAGGACAAAATATGAATGGGATTTAAGATAGAAAATGTTAATTGATGTTGAATTAATGAATAAAATTTCTACTCCTATTTAAAAGACCAAGGAGAAGTGTGAACTGAACATATAGGGAGAGGAAAAAAAAAAATTTCCTGTATTAAGACTGTTTAATTTACTCTGTGGATTTAAATATATATATATCCAAATACAAGGTTGGTATAGACTAAATAATCTTCTAGTAACCAAAAACACTATTTTTAAAAAATGCTCAATACAGAGTAGAACGAATAATAATTATTTAAATGTTATAACATAAGTATGTTATAACATAAGTATGTTATAACATCACTACAAAAATAGCCATTTCATTTCAACACTTCTGGTGTCTTGCCAAGTGATGGTGTAAAATAAAAAGTTTTTTGTAAAATAAAAAGTTTTTATTTTACTTGCAATACTATCACTTGACATCAGAAGTGTTGAAATGAAATGGCTATTTTTGTAGTGATGTTATACTTATGTTATAATTTTAAATTATTTCATATATATATATATATATATATATATATATATATATAAAATTATTATTAAAATAATTATTTAAAATTATTATATATATAAAATAATTATTTAAAAATTATTATATATATATAAAATAATTATTATATATATATATATATATATATATATATATATATAATTGTTTAATTCTATTATCTAATACAGATGGGGATATTTTGAATAAAGATGTTTACATTAAAGATATACTAAACAAGTGAATGAGGACTAAAAGGACATACTTACAATCAGCAAGAGAGTTGAAATTTCTGTGGAAAGATAATGTAGAAAGAAGGTTTGGAGAATTTAATACTCACAGGACATATTGACAGCAATAAGGGCAAAGAAAAACATAGAGTAGTCCACCTAACAAGTTTGTGTTAATAGATAGGACATAGAGTGAGAGTTACAGTAAGTGGAGAAACATTATTTAGAGCTACAAGGGACAAGAAGCTGTGGAGAGCCATAGTTAACCATGCCCTGTAGCATATGGCAACTAAAAGGACATTTATACTTAGAATCAAAAAGTGACGGCTGCAATTTCTGGGACACATAATGTGGAAAGAAGGTTTGGAGAATTTAACACTCACAGGACATAATGAAGGCAAGAGTTGGAAGAGAGAAATGGTGAGTAACCCACCGAACAAGTCTGTGCAAATAGACAGAAGTACATAGACTGTGAGGGAGGATAATTGGAGAAACACTGGTTAGAGCTACAAGGGACAGGAAGTTGTGGCAAGCCATGATCACCAAAGTCCTGAAAGGACACAAAAGAGTTTCAGTGATGAATTGTGTTTAGTATGCGTTACAATTCATTATTAGTCAGTTTAGTTTTCAGTGGATGATCTATGAATATGTTATTATGTTAGAGGTTTTTGTTTTGTTTTTCTGCTGTATCAAATGTCTATTCATAATTGGAGAAATGGATTGGAATTCCTTGCTTTGGTCTGTGTAATAACTGGCAATAGATACAGCTTCTATTATTTTTTTGTCCTCTAACCTCTGCAGGTAATAACAGAGATATTGAAATGTCTGTGTTCTGGTTTATCTTTGGTATTTATTATCTATGAGCTTCAGGATGTAAGTGATCATGGCTCTCCATTACTTCCTATCCTTTGTAGCTCTTAACAGTGTTTGTCTTTTTACTATCCCTCCCACCCACTGTTGTGCCATCTATTTATACAAGCTCTTTAGCTAGGTTACTCAATGTTTTCTTCTGTCACTCTTGTCTTTATTATGCCTTGAGAGTATCAAATTCTCCAAGTCCTCTTTTCTCATTATGTGTCCTAGAAATTTCAACTGTCTCTTTCTGATTTGAAATATAAGTGCCCTTCTAATTTTCATTTTCATTAAAACTTATTGTTTATACATTCCGTCCACAGTATTCTAGTCATCCTTCTGTAGAACCACACCGTTGTTGTCTCAAGCCTCTTCATTTGTAAGGAAATTGTCTAGCCTTCACTGCCATCAGTGATGTGCAGAGGTTTAATGATACTGGAGGCCTACTCCTTGATTATATGCCCCTAAAACTCAAGTAGGGGGTACCTATAGGGCCTAGTACTGAGAAATGTTAGAAAGGAAGACATTTTAAATATGTAAAAACAGATGAAACATGAAATAAACACTTTATACAAATTAAATGTAAACTAAATTTTTATTTTACTATTTAATTGGATACCCTTCCAATATGGATGTCAGAGGTCATCATACTGCCTTCCCTCCAACCTTCTGCACACCACTGACTGCCATATAAGAGGATTGATATTACATAACATTTCACCAGTCTTTTCTTCATTTCTGATAGCATTTTCCAGTTCTCAATACTTTGTTTAGTTTTTGAAAGGCATCTTTTTCTATTTCAGTGTGTCTTCAAATTTCAGTCTCACATTTTCCATCCTCTGTTAAAACACTCCCAGATATTTTGAACTTCTTTACGGGTTTGATCTTGGAGGATTGGATTTATGCCCTTGCATATGGTATAAAACTAAAAAATATCAATGACTAGAACACAAATTTAAACTTACTGTGTTATGTCCATTTTCTAAGTTGTCTTTAACTGTAGAAATTTATCATTCTATGTCACTCTTTTTACTTAATAGATAAAAAATTTTTTAAAAGACTTATCTATTTTCAACTTTCAAAGTTATAAAAATAATTTAAAATTTTAAAATGTTATACTGCTCATCAGGTTCAAATAAATTTAATGAATACAACCATTATTTTCATCACTGTCTTGAATCATTATCCAGTTCACTGCTAGAGTAAGAAGACTTGGAATTATCACTGCTAGAGTAAGAAGACTTGGAATTATCACTGCTAGAGTAAGAAGACTTGGAATTATCACTGCTAGAGTAAGAAGACTTGGAATTATCACTGCTAGAGTAAGAAGACTTGGAATTATCAAAAGCATCACAGAATTCTTCAAAGTAGTCTCTTTTTTTATCTATGCACTTAGGATGATGGCATCATTGCTGAAAATACTCCTGAAACTATTTTTCTGAAGTACTTTTCAGTAGTGTCTTTTACTAAATATCATTAAATCTTTGTCCTTTCAGGGCATTGATTGGATTGCGACAAAATTTGCATTCTGTTTACATTTGTATATATTCTTTGCATTTTTACCCCTCTACATCTTGTGTCATCTAGTCCTGGGTATAACAATAAACTTCATCCAGCAGCAAGGCCTCTGATTTGAGGGTTTGAGGGGTGTGGAACCACCTCTTAACTGCTGTTGTGGTAGCACCTGTTAGGGTCCCAGCTATGGGCAAATAGTGAACCTCTAAACAAAAACAAAACACTATAAAAGTATAAAAATGCCAGCAATACATTTTTATTTGAAAATTTAGCATACATATTTATAGCAACATTACCAAATTACTTCCCAAGAAAATTAAATTTCAGTATTAAATGACCCATAAGGAGTTAATATGCTCTTAAACAAACAAACAAATCAATCAATCAATCTTGTGTCATCATACACAACTTCTCACCTTTCCTTGAATCTCCATCCTGCTTAAAAACATTTGATTTCTTTGATAGCATATTTACCATAAGCCATTTTAAATTGGTTTAATGTTTCATTTGCACTTTTACTAATCTTCACACAAAATGGTTGATTCTCTGTACTGTACCAGTAAGTACCTGACTCCTCCTCCTACATTCTAGCTTTACAAGAGTCAGATCAAGCCAAAAATAGAATACTGCAGCTTGGTCTTCACTTTCCAGGCTTGATAGAGTCTAAAAGCATCTACACGGCCTTGTGGGTGATGAAATGCTTTCCACCTTAGAACACCTTTCCCACAGATGAAATATTGCAAGCCTCCCATTACTCTATTGCTATTTCAATGAGAAATGTTCAAATAAGCTACATTCCTTAGTTTCTTCAACTCTGACCCACCCAGCTAATACCCACCCTGTGATGTGTATTGAGGTGAACCACCCTCATTCCCTTTGTATTACTTTAGTAAGGAGTGAGTTGCACTCAGATAGCTTCTTCCCAAGAAGTTACTCTGTGGAACAGAATCCCAAGAGGGTACTTTCCCGGTTGCTGCAATCTTAACCTTTTTAAGTTTGAAGTTAACCATTATCTTTCCCACATATCCACATAAACTGTGTCCTTTACTCTTACCACTCTCGCAACAACCACTTTTACTAAACCTCTACTTTGAGTTTCTCTTTGTTAAAAAAATAAAATTTGATGATAGTCCTCTCTTCCAGATTTGTTACATTCATCTTTTGCTAATGGAGTAACATTAAGCCACATATAACTTCCTCTACTGCTTGGCAATGAATGACTTATGTAGTCTGCATCTCAAGAAAGTGGATGTTGAAATATGTCTGGATGTGTTGGCCTGACTCATTACCCCAGTGAGACATGGTAGTCATTCTAGGAATTAAATTGCTACGTGTCAAACATGCATGATTTTTTTTCTCGGATGTTTGCTTGTTTTAAATGCAACAATGTTATTTAGTAATCGTTGTCTCAATCACAATTATCATAAATATCAATATTTTACCAATATGCCAAACTAAATTTACTATAAAGCAAGAAAATTAAATTGCTCTATTTACAGTGAAACATAAGAATGCTCTGTGTGTAATGACTTCTCTTTGAGATCTCTCAACAACTGTTCTGCAACATAGAAATTTCTTAGAAGATATTTTCTGGTTCCAAGTTGTTAAAAATCTCTTTCTTTCAAGATAATTCTAAGACTTTCCCTTCATACTTTCCATAGGTATTTAAACATCAATTTATTCAGTCTTTAATAAAGCATAAAATTCAGTCAGTGCATGATGTCATATTAGTGTGATACCTTGTCAACCAATATAGGATTAAGAAGTTTCTTACACAATATCTCATCATCTGGTTCCAAGTTGTTAAAAAAATCTCTTTCTTTCAAGATAATTCAAAGTAAAACTCTTCCTTCTCTACTTTCCAGAGGTATTTGAAGTGGTAAGTAACAGAAGTGTTAGGTTTCACCTATCATCTGGTTCACACTTCTCTCCAGTTTTTTAATAGGAGTAAAGGTTTATCCCTTATTCCCTGTTTAGGATTGGGTTTCCGGTTACTTCTAAATTCTACTTCAACTCTAACATTTAAACTCTAAAATTTATACTATTATTAAGTTTCCAGTTCCTTCTAAAGTCTTTTCCTTCTCTTTCACGTTTAGTAACCCCTTGTGTTTTAGTGGCATTATTGCCTTGCTTGGGGGTGAATAGATAAAAAAAAATGTAGTGATTTTTGATTAAATGTATTTGTATATTTGAGAAAGATTTTTTCCTTTTATATATTTCAGGGAAAGGATTATTGCTCTGAGGATGAAACGTAGCAGAAGATTTCAACTAAATTGATTAGCATAAGCTTTCTATGGACTCTCGGCTGAGCAGATCACCAACAAAAAAAAAGAATAAAAATCTACTTGTAACTGAACCGCCACAAATTTCACTCAAAATACAGTGAAATGTGTTTCTTTTGTCCACTCATTGCAATCGCAGCACAAACAGCTTAAGAAAATTACAGCTTGTTCGGCTAAAAATTTAACCATATGAAAGAAGAAAAAAAGATTAATAAATATGATCAAAAAACAAAGAAAAATTAGGATATAATAGCCAATCACATGAGAGATTACTGTGAAATGTCAAGGGAGATAACTGGCAAGAATTTTTTTTTAAGAAAAATGGTTGATTTAAAACAAGTCTAAAGTAGATTCCCTTTATGACTAATTTCCTTATTCAGAAGCCAAAAAAGACATGAATTAGAGTGAGAAGAAAAGTATATATGTATGTGCAAGAATGTGCATGCGTATACATGAATAATGCACGTATTTCTCAATAGCGTTTGATATACGCAAGCATTTATCTGTAAGTAAATGGGTGTATTTAGGCATGTACACCTATCTACAAATATGTATGGGCATATGCACACACATACACATATATACATATATACATGCAAATCTACATGAATAGAAACATACATATATTTAATATGTTTGTCGCTACAAAACTGATAAATCTATGAACACGTAATACCCACCCACATGTATAGAAATGCATTCAGTTATATACAACAGTATCTGTGTGAGTGTGTGTATATATATATATATATGTGTGTGTGCATCCACTTACTAGTACCTGTATGAATATTGTGTGTATGTATCTAGATGTGTGTGTGTTTGCTTACATCTTAAAAGATATATACACAATCACATACATGTGTTGGTATGTGTATATGCATGAATGCAAATGTGTATCAAGCTAAATGAATTTCCAAAAAAGAATGCAATTTTTTCTTTTGCTAAATATATTTGGAATATCTTAGGGCTGTGTGCATGTGGGGGATTTAAATGGATACATATGGATAAGCATATCTATGCTTATGTGTGCATATATATGTGTGTGTGTGTGTGTGTGTGTGTTTTATTAAATTCCTCCAACAAGGTCTGTTTATTCATCTTTTTTATTATATCTTTCCAGTTACTGAATGAGGTGTTGTACAATAACATAACATAGACAGACCCTGTCAGTGAAATTTAATAAAACTTGTTTGGATGAATTCTTACTGCCTAAATAATCACACACATACACACACAAATATATATATATATAATCTAGACATATGTCTGTTTTAATTTTAATCCTTTCAAATTAATGGATCAATTTCTTAGTGCTGTTATTAAACTGATTAAGAAAGACTCCGTATTTTTGGTATTTCTTTTATTTTCCTAAGCATGTCCAATCTTATATTGACAATACAAATATACTCCACCATGAAAATAAAAAACAAAAACTTCAAATTCTTGAAGTGCTCTATACAAAAAAAAATGCAACCAACACTGAATAAAATTAATTATGAGTATTTTCTTTTTTTTAAGTTGCAGGTTGGGTATTTTAAAACAATAATAATAAAAAATTATAAACTGAGTTACCTCCCTTACATACTCTTAACAGTTAATTTTAAATTGACTATAACAGAGCACATTTCATGTACATTTACAAAAAATTCACAACTATTAATTACATTCATTTTTGTCTTAGCAATTCACCACTGGAAATGATCTTGGATGCGATTGAAAGTACTTGGGAAAATAAAAGAAATAACCCAAAGATATGGTGTCTTTCTTAATCAGTCTAATAACAATACTAAGAAATTGAACTGTGAATTTGAGAGGATTGAAATAAAAATAAACATAATATGTCTAGATTATTCAACAAAACATGCTTGAATAAAGATATACTGTCTACATATATATGTGTGTGTGTGTGTAAGGAAACAAACATTTATATATATAATATACATTGAGATATATAAATATTATATATCTGTGTGTATTTATAATGAGTACAAAGTTAAATTATGGTGTTTACTTATAAGTATTACATGTGTAATATGCATCTTGGTACAGAAGTGTTTAAGTATGTATATAGGTAATATATGTATGTAATGTATAGTATTGTTTTGTTAACACGGGAAACAATCAACAAATTCTTCACAATCTGAAGATGAGACATTTTTAACTTCTTACAAAATGCATAAGAAGATACAGAAGGATTTTTTGAAGTATAATGCATGCATTTATGTATGTATATGTGTGTGTGTGTGTAATGCATTTAAGAATACTTTTTTCCAAATGCCTCTTCAGTATCAACCCCAATTACTAAACAAACAGATATCATTGTGATTATTCCAATGGCCAGCATTTTGTTCATAGTTTTATATTATTACTATTTTATTATTTAACTTCTCACCATAAAAATTTAATTTTGTTTTAAATGACATTATTGTATTTTGTTGTAGTTTTATAACTTTCTCTCTCAATCATTACTTAATTCTCACACAAATTCCCATTCTGATATCTTTTTGCTGTTAAGTCAGATGGATAATATTTTGTCTTCATATCATATTTATTTGATATAATCAAACTATTATCATTATTCTATCTTCTTAATTAATATTTCTTATAACATATTTATTGATCTTATTTCTTTAATATCAAACTTTTTACAATTATAATTTAGTATCTGTTACTCATTTTAATATTGCATTATTCCTAATATCACAGGAAACTAATTTCTGAATCTAACTTTAAAAATACTAATTCTTTATTTTCTTTCTTTTATTCTCATTATTGTTATTAAAATTATCTCTATTATTATTATTATTATTATTATTATTATTATTATTATTATTATTACCTTAGAATCATCCTATAACATTATTGTTTTATTATATTAAGATTAAATTTACTTTCACTCCAGTATTAGTTGCAATAATATCTGATAATTAAATTATTATAATTTATAGTTTCAATAATATAATTTTTTAATGTTTAGCTGTTTTTATTATTTCATAGTTACTTATAGAATAAATGGTTACCAAAATAAGTTATATTGATAATTTTTAGATTCTTTTTCTTCTTTTTCAAGCAACAAAAGTAAATCGTGAGTTAACGTACACAGTATAAAATGAATAAGTAGGTCTATATGCAAATGAAATCATTTGCTTCCTTTTACACATTACACAGATATAGAGTAATTATTTTATCATTATTATAGTTGGGCAATTGAATGACAAAGTGGAAAAAATTCTGCATAGACTGTTTCTTTCACTAGAAGGACTTTATCAGACAAAATTAATGTTTTTATTGGTGGAATTACATATGTGTCAGAGTGGGAGGGGGAGATACAAATACAAGCATCATTTATAATTATGTACCAAGGTGAAATACTGAAATATGGAAAAATTGAATTTTTAAAAATTTTTGCATTTTAAATTTTTTATGAAGTGTGTCTGGACACACAGTCTAGCCGATCTCAGTCAGTTTCCTTATAATTTTGTTTTTAAGTACTCCACATTGTGATAACAAAAGATCTGCCAAGAACTTGAATGCAAATTTACCATAGATGATTCAGCAATCAATGCACTTTCTATACATTTTTGACTTAGTAAATTGCTTTCTGTGTTCATTAAAGTAACATGTTTTAAATCAAAATTATGGTCAGACTCATTACGGTGACTGGCTAATGCATTGAGTGTGTTGTCTTGTGAAAGATCTCTTTTGTGGTTATAATCTTTTATTTAAATTCTATTACTTTTGTCTGATGAAATCCTTCTAGAGGACGAAACATGTTACACAAAATGTTCCACTTTGTCATATTTCTTTGTATGCATATGTATGAATGTAAATGTGTATCAAGTAAAAATTAATTCCCCCCCAAAAGAATTAAAATTTTTTCTTTTCTTTTTCTTGGAATATGTGTGTGAGTGAATGACTACATATGAATAAGCATACCTAAGCTTATATATAATTTCAAACATTATTTTTAGTGAATACCTGTATTTTAAATAGACACCCCGTTTATAATTCTATGTATAGGTATTCCCTAAAAATACCATTTCAAGGAATAAAATTTCAGATTAATAATAAATTGATTAATTCTTTAGAAATTGCACACACACACAGACATACATACACACACACATATATATATATATATATAAACACAAATAGGTGTATGTGTATATATATATATATATATATATATATATATATATATATATATAAAAAATAGGAAAAAAGAACTTGTTAGGTAAATAATTCAAAGTTCTTAAGTATTTTAGTTATTATTTTTAAAAAATAGTGTTCGATATAAAAAGTAGAGCATATATATATATATATATATATATATATATATATACACACAAAAATATATACAAATAGGTATATATATATGTGTGTGTATATATATATATATATATATATATATATATATATACACACGCAAATATATACAAATAAAATATATATATATATATATATATATATATATAAGAGAGAGAGAAAAGAGAGTGATATTATATGTGTATGCGTGTATGTGCACATACATATTGATTGCATGTATATATGTGAATGAATGAATCTATTGCATATATATGCAAGTACCCATATAAACACACACATACACACACACACACAAACATTGATAGGTGTGCATTTATGTATGTATCAACCTGCTTATGCCTGCCTGTTTGCGAATGCGTATGTGGCAAGCATAGAGATGGAAGTGGACAGCCCCTTCATTTTGCTCCTCCTTCTCAGAGGGCAATGTGATAAACTAAAATGTTTTTATCCCTATTGACATGATGCTCTCACTCACATTTAAAAAAAAAATCAAAACATTAGCATAAAGAGTAAAACAATTTATGTTGGAATAGAAAGAAAGATAAGAATGTAAAAGATGGAAAAAAAGTGGCTAATAGATTTTCTAACAATGAAACTCTAGATCTCAATATGCCATTAATGTTCTGAAGGCAAGCAAATAATCTTATTTATTTTTCTGTTTGCTAAACTGAAAAAGAATGGTGATAACAGAAAGTTGAAGAGAACGAACAGGTGAAGGATTAAACTGATGAATGAATGAATAAAGAAATGAATTAATAAGAAGGAAAGAAGGAAAAATATGTATAAATGAAGAATGACAAAGAAAAATGAAAGTCAAAAAGAGAAAAATAAAGAATGAAAGTTTGAAGAAACTAGAAATGAAAAATAGACAGAATGAAAAAAAAAAATAATGTTTGAAAGAGAGAAAGAAAAGTAAAAAAGCATTCTAGGAAGAAGCAAATAATGAAGAAAAAATGAATGACTTGAGAATGGAAAAAAGAAAGAATGCAATTTGTATGAAAAACAAAATCAGATAAAAGAAATCAAATGAAAAAGAATGAAGAAACGAATGAAAATAGAAATAAAAGTTTTAAGAGAAGATGAAATTTGAATGAGTTTAAAAGTATGTAAATGATATTACAAAAAAGTGGGGGACATTATGAAAATGTATAAATAATTGTAATAGTAATGGGAAACAGAAATAGAAAGACAAATGCATGAAAATCAAAGAAAAGTTAATGAATGAAAGAAGTGTCAAGAAATGAAGCAATGAAAATGACAATTTTTACTGGAAAGAAAAAGACATTTTTTGGTTGTTACCAAGAAGCCATAAACATTTATGTCAAGTCAAAAGATGACAAAATGGAAGGGAGAAATCGCAGGAATAGTAAATGAAAGATGGCCCTGGAATTTATCTTTATCTATACTTTTTTTTTTTTTAAACATTCTTATTTTCATGGACTTGTTAGATTAAAACAGTTCTGAGGGAAAAAATCTGAACTTTGGAAACCATTTAAAAAAAAAGTTTATCCATTTTTTTCTACCAAAAAAAGCAAAAAAAGAAGAAAAAGAAATGAGAAATATCTCTCTGGGGTAAAAGTACATCAAATGTTGCAAGTTGAATTTGATGAGCAAGGAAAATCAAGAAACAAATTCAACGTTTTTTGTGATATGATTTGTTTTCTTTTTTTTTTTTTTAAAGACAAGACAGGGGAGATAACTGGAAATTTTCATTATGTTATAACAATTTTAAGCACGTATTTCGAAATACTTTCACTTACTTATATAGGATATGTACCGTCGCATTAATATAGCATATAAGCTGAAAAACCTCAATGTTATCAATAATGTCACCTTTATTGATTTGTAAATTAAATAATCTATTCCCTACCCCACACACAAATAATTATAAGCTAAGATTAGAATGAAATAAGTTGATACGGCTACTACTGAAAAAACAGTAGCAGTGCCTTCATCAGATGAAGACTTTAGGACCAGGCATGGTTTGGGAGCTGAAGCATCATGACCATTAATCTAGGGTGTTCAGCAGTATGGCTGTGTAATATAAATGATAAATACTACTGTTTAACAAGATAGATTGATTAGTTGCTTAACTTCTATCTATCATAAAAACATAGTTTAAAGGTATGCAATATTTAGGGATAAAAATACTCAATATCAGGAATAGGGCATATGTAAATATAAAAGTGGAGAATGATTTCAACACTGAGAAGCAGTAAACTGTATTATGCTTGAATGCAATCTTCAGACCATGAAGAGTCTGCTCAAGCATGAAACAGACTGTTGCCATTCAGTGCCCACTTATATATATATATATATATATATATATATATATGAATAAAGACAAAAGGAAAACTTTTGTCCTCTGAGGGATTTTATCAAGGTAAAACGCATTGGCTAATATAAGTTTTCCTTTTGTCTTTGTTCATATTCTCCTTTTACAGATATACTCTATCTGAAATTTTTACACACACACACATATAGTGATATTATAAGGCATGGATTCCAGGTAGAAAATATTTCAGAAAAAATATTGATACTAAAACTTACTCTTTTTATCCTCACATATACAATTTCAGACACACACAAATAGATAGATAGATAGATAGATAGATAGATAGTGCATTAGTAGTATATAGAATCCAAACAAAATTTGAGAAATCAAAGTGGAAAACGTTTTTATTGACAGCACATTTCATCTTCATTAGGTTGGCTTCTTCAGGTCAGAATGTTCTTTCATTCCGACCAGAAGACACTAACTTAGCAAACAGACATTAAAGGTTTTAATATAAAAATACATAGATTTATCTTTCATTCTGACCTGAAGATGTCTACCTAAGAAGAATGAAACATGCTGCCAATGAAAAGGGTTTTCTCCACATAGACATGATTTATATCCATCTATAAGCAATTGTCAAACCATTTCTATGTCCACACAGTTTATATGATAGAAACAGTGTGGATATAGAAACGGTCTGATTATCACTTACAGTTTGAAACTGTTAATCACCATGCAGTGTTGATTTTTGTGTCTACACCAATTATATCTAAATGAACTCTGAATTTGATAATGAACACCCTTCCTCCAAAATATTTGAAATTTTAAACAATATTCTAATCAACTTGACATAATTCCTTTTCTGCAATTTAATGTATATCAATAGGTATTATTATTTTACATTATATGTAAAAGGAGAATATTAATAAAGACAAAAGGAATACTTTTCTTTACTGAAGTATTTTGTCCTCTGATGGACTTTAGCAAGGCAAATGTAAGGATTTTATTTTGCAAAAATTATTTATAAACAGAAGTAAAAAAAATAGTTGCAAATAATTACAATATCTCATGTCAGAAATGTAGACAGATTGTAGAAGTAAAAATATTGTTAAGTTTTCAAAATTATTTAATTCAAAAATGCTTATAAAAATTCTTCAGGGTAAATTTTAGTTTAACTTAATGTTCACAGCTTGCCTGAAAAATATTCAGTGGCATTTTTAAATTAAAAATTTTCCAAAAGCCTAGCGATATTTTTTCCTTCTATTTATAAATACATAATGCAAAATAAAATATTTATATTTGCCTTGATAAAGTCCATAAGAGTATGAAACATGTTGGTAAAAAAAATTTTGCTTTTGTTTTTTCATTCATATATATATATATATATATATATATATATATATATATATATATATATATATATATACATACATATATAAACAAATATTTGACGCCACTGAACATATATATAGATACGTAGATTTAAGAATACAGAAAAGCATTCTTCTTTTATAAAGGATCCTTTTCAACAAACACATCGTCAGAAGACTATGTTGGTAAATATTAATTGACCAAGAAAACACAACAATTTATGCAATTTGTACTGCAAGTAAATATATGAGGGAGGAAATATATATATATATATATATATATATATATATATATATATATATATATATATATATATATATATATATATATATGATGATATAAAATGGGATGACAGGGTCAAGAATAGTGTAATACTGAAGAAATGTAACATCACAGACATTAAAACCATTCTAGCAAAGATACAACTTAGGTGGGCTGGTCATGTTGTGAGAATGGATGAGCATAGGCTTCCAAAAGAGGTGCTGTATGGACAACTACCAAACTCCAAGCATTCAGTTGGATGTCCACTCTTACACTACAAAGACAAATTGAAAGACAACTTAAAATGTCTTGACTTTGATCTGAAAACCTGGGAAGCCCAAACATCAAACCAAAAGGACAGGTATAAGACATGTTTCATTAATTTAAAGGGTTTTGAAAACAGTAGACTGAAGCACCGTGATCAGCTTTGTCAAACTCTGAAGCAGAGACACCATCAAAATCCTGCTTTAACAAATTTCATATGTCAGTGTGGCTTTGTTGCCTGCAGCAAGGCTGGGCTAGTATCACACTTAAGAAAGCACAAATGAAATATATCTTTTCCTTACCTGATTTTCTCCACAACAGCCCCTGCTAGCATGCATAAGTGTAAAATGAAAGGCACCATCCAATGCTGACCCTCATTTATCATTCATGATAGGAGAGTCCACCATATATATATATATATATATATATATATATATTGTGATTTAAGTAATTAATGTATTTTTTTTAAATCTAGCATTATTTCTTATTACTATAAATACTTCATATATTAGTATAATCGTTTTCATTAAGAAATATTGTCAGATTGTTTTTAAAAATCTATTACTTTCTTAAATTATTTTGTTTACATTTCAGGCACAAAATATAAGTTATCACATATAGATGCTGAAAAGTCCCATGTACATTTATAAGTATAACTGAGCCATGCCTTCATGGCAGAATGGTAAAGGCATGCCTGGATAAAAAATGTTTTCCCAGATACAAGGAATACAGGTTTGAACCCTGCTAAGAGGTATATTCTCTTTATTAAGACCTTTGATGGTCTATGCCAGTAAATATTAACTTCACTTTAAAAAAAACAGGGATGTTGACTCAATCACATGTACCCACTAAAATAACGTATTATATCTTTACATATTCACTTGAATCCATCTGTATAATTTTAGAAATATAATTTTAAGTAACATTTGACATATAAAGATTAGTTGTTGCAGATAATTCTTTTAAATGATAATTAAAAAGTATTGCATATTTTATGATTACTTTGAATACAAAGTAATAATAGTACTTTGCAGCTATTTTTATATACTAAGTTCTAACTGGGGTTTTTAAATATCTCTTTAAATACTTTTCCTGTTAAATCTCTGTTATTGATAGTTTGACAGCCATTCATGAGACATATCCTTTACATTGTAGGGAATTTTAATAATACTTTTTTAAGTGCTTTCTTGTTTCAAAAATGTTTTTTTTTTCGTTATTATTGCTATAAAAGCAGACATATACAATAAAATCGGAGGAAATAATCAAAAGAAAGACAGAAAGGGTATAATCAACACAGTTTTTTTTTTTCTCTCTTTTTCTTCCCTTTCCTTTTGTTTTCTCTCTCTCTCTCTCTCTCTCTCTCTTCTCTTTTCATCTTTTTTGTTTTGTTTCTCTCTCTCTCTCTCTCTCTCTCTTCTCTTTTCATCTTTTTTGTTTTGTTTCTCTCTCTCTCTCTCTCTTCTCTTTTCATCTTTTTTGTTTTGTTTCTCTCTCTCTCTCTCTCTCTCTTTTTTCATCTTTTTGTTTTGTTTCTCTCTCTCTCTCTCTCTCTTCTTTTTCATCTTTTTTGTTTTGTTTCTCTCTCTCTCTCTCTCTCTTCTCTTTTCATCTTTTTTGTTTGTTTCTCTCTCTCTCTCTCTCTCTCTCTTTTCATCTTTTTTGTTTTGTTCTCTCTCTCTCTCTCTTCTCTTTTCATCTTTTTTTTTTGTTTTCTCTTTCTCCCCTTTTTCATATTTTAAGTTGCTATCTGTGGTGATGATACCCTTTATTTCTTTCTTTCTTTCTTTTCATGATTTCCTCTCATTTCATTGAATGTGTCTGTTTTTATGGTAATAATTAAATTTTTGTACCCACCCAATTATTTTTTCTTGTTATACTTTTGTACCCCCCAAAAAAAAAAACTTTTTTCAATTTAACATGAGGTATGACATTGTCATACTATGTATTACTATGTAATGCATATCTTCAGTTCTCTAATTAGTAATTCTTAACAGTGAGTTCAGATAACAAATAGAGTTGAACTAGTGGCTCATTTAGCAACAAAGGCAACAATGATTATACAATACTGATTATATAATTAAAGAATAGTCATATGCTCTCATAATAAAGCAAAACCTCTTCAGATGTCCTAATATTTTATTCTGATTGTCATTTTAAAAGAAACCAAGAACTTGGATCAATTCAATATAAAATTATCATGTATTCTATTATTACAAGATGAAGCATTATTTATTTTTTAATAGCATTTTTTCATCTTAATTTCAGTTATTGTTCATCACAACTACTCATATTGTCATTTTATGACCTTTATAATATGATACAATACAGAAATATTTAATGGAACCTGTTTATACAATGCTCCGCTAGGTCTGCTTTATCCAAGATATGAATGAATAACCACCAAGACATGTAGAGGGAGCTGGTCAGGTGTTCAGCTGTGCAGTGACATTACAACCCCACTTGGTCAGGGGATTGATGATGATGATTGTTTATGGGACTGATGGTGATGATTGTTTATACAATAAAAGAACTTCTTGGAAATTCTCACCACATGTCCTTATAAGGCTCTTTTGGAAGTTAGATGTTTCAATAAGTTCCTTCCTACTTCCTGGTACCATGTTGTCACTTGTGAATTCTGTGTACCATTATTTGTTAAATCTTTTGTGGAGATGTTGAAATGTCAAAGAACTTCCTAAAAGTTTCTACTGTCCTTGTTCTTTGAGAGTTTCTGAAAAGTATTCAAAAGATTGGCTTCTTATAAGAAATTATATCATCAGTATTTTGGCAATGACTGCATCTTCTGATTCTTTGATTATTAGTTGATAAATGAATGACAAAATGAAAAATAAATCTTATGTTCCATGTTTCATCCTTCAAAAAGGGATTCTACAGATTAATAATGTTTGTAACAATAGAATCATATGTAAAGGAAGTGAAGAAAATATAAAAAAACAACAGTTAAAATTCTACATTGTGATTTAACTTTAAATTTAAATTTTAGACATCTGGTCAGTTGCATAGCATGGACTACGCCAGAGAGGTGATTGCCTCAGGTGCAAAAAAATTAATTAGGTTGAGAAAATATTTATGAAACTAGAATTTATAATAGCTCACGACTAAGGAGGAGGCGGAATATTTTAAATGCGCTCAAAACTCACCCAATGCCACTGCACCTGATATATCTAGATACATTATCTGGTCAACTTCATTAAGCTTTCTATTGTTTTTGCTTTATAATCAAAGATATTTTTTGTTTATAATAAAAAGATATTTTTGCTTATAATCAAAGATGTTTTTTGTTGTTTTATAATTAAAAGATATTTAAAATCAACAGGGATTTTATTGCTGTTGTTTTCAAATATTTTAAATAGTTAAATTTATTTCAACTACTCTTCATGTATATATGGGAGCTTCAGAACAAGCTCTTTGCTGTCATTTTTTTTTAATTTTTATATAATACTAAAAATTGGCCAGGCTCTTTTTGAAATTCCCAGCACAACTAAAGTTATCTTAAAAGCTTATAGCTGTAATATGTTGATATACAGTCACATTTAAAATCTCTAAAGAGACATAAATTGTTTAAAGTCTGGAATATTGATTCATTTGTTCAAAATTGATAAAATGATGCACACACAATAAAAGACAAATATCTCAAAAACTTAAGAATTACAACTACTGGATACCAGTATTAAAATTAAATTTAAATCCTAATTTTTTTTATGTCTGATCAGTGGTTTAAGCATGGACAAATTGCAATAAGATTTCTAGTGAGACATGATTAACTATAAGTAATGACCAGGTTCAAATTACAAATATGATTTCTAATGAGGTATTATAGGCTATCTATGATCAGGCCCAAATTATAATAATCTTTTTAATGAAGCATTCTAAGCTCTATATCATGACCAGGTTCAAATGATAATAACATTTCTAATGAGGTATTATAAGCTATCAGGCTCAAATTATAAATCTTTTTAATGAAGCATTCTAAGCTCTATATCATGACCAGGTTCAAATGATAATAACCTTTCTAATGAGGCAATATAAGCTATCTATGATCAGGCTCAAATAATGATAATCTTCCTAATAAGGCATTACAAGTTATCTATGATAAGATTCAAATTCAAATTATAATAATCTATTTAATGGGGCATTCTAAGTTATATATCATGACCAGGTTCAGTTTATAATTAGATTTCTAATGAGGCATTATACACTATCTATGATCAGGTTCAAATTCTAATAAGATTTCTAATGAGGCCTTATAAACTATGATCAGGTTTAAATTATAATAATCTTCCTAATGAGGCATTATACACTATATATGTGTTCAGGTTCAAATTACAATAAGATTTCTAATGAGGCATTATAAACTATAAGTAATGACCTGGTTCAGATTACCCAATCATTTTGTATCATTTTGTATATATGTTTCTTTGGCTGTTGATCATTATTTATGCTGTTTCAAAATAGAGTCATATCATATTTTGACCATATTTGGGCATTCATGGACTTGAAATGCACCAAAATTTGTAAACATTTTGTGGTAATCTTGTGATTAAAGGTATTAAAATTATTAAAGCACAGTTTACATCTTAATCTAACCTACAAAATATTTTAAGAGAAAGCAAGTACCTGAGACAGTTCTTTTCACAGTGGATTTTTTTTTTTTTTGTGACATTACTTGTTTTGCCTCTTTTGTTGGTAGAGAAACCTACAGAATGATCCTTACAAAGCTGATTTGACTTATAGACTGTTGTATTTTTTAATTTTATAGTCACTAATATAAATCTTCTAAAGTGTAGTGGTTCTTCTAGTTTTCATATCTTTGCACAAGATCCTTCTCTATGATATCAATTCTTTAACAATTATGTCACATTTCTGTATATAGGCTTACAACTATATCACATTGAAACATAGGTTCTCATATGATCACCAAAGTTAAGCAAAATTGAGCCTGGTCAGTAACTAGATGGGTAACCACATGGGAATACCAGGTGGTGTAAGCTTGGATGTGCAGGTAGTGTAGTGAATAATGGCTCAGAATAACCAAGTTATAATTCCAGTTGGGTTTGTTATATTCACTTATGTGCAGATATCCTTGGGAAAGGTATAAATCCATCTCTTCTCCCCTCAGCTATGGATTAATTAGTCAGACTTGTATCAGTAAAACATCATTATCTCCCCAAAATTCTCACAAAGTAAAAATTTTCTGGCTTTAAATAACCTGCAAAAGGCTGATAAGCTGTAAAAACAATATAGATATAGCAAATAGGTTCTTCTGCCTAGTCAGTCGATTCAAAAGAGACATGATTGCTTAAGTATGTATCACATACAACATTTGACTTGAATCTCAGTGTATGTTGTTAAGTCATTACTATGAATAACAATAATCTTTTTGTGTGATTATATTTCATATGCATATGATAGCCATCAGCTCGTTAAATGAGTATGACCATCACTGACAAGTTTGATCAATAATTTTGGTTCTTGAAGGCTGCATGTAACTTGCAATGTTTATTGCAGTTTGGAGAAACAGGTAGTTTTGTACAGAGCCTGGCCTGTTTTGTAATGTCTGTTCTGCTTGCTTGTGGGTGAGACTGGAGCAGTTTCTGTAGCTTTTCTGAAACACCCTGCATGTTAAGTTATTTCTAACATGCAATGTCAATAACAATCTTCTATCTTCCTGAACCCTGTTCTTTTATTGTCCTTTCTCCTTACTAAAGTCTTTTCATTCCCTTTTGCTCCCAGTAACACTTTGCGACTTAGTGGCAATATGACCTTGCTTGGTGGTGAAATGATTTAAAAAAAAATGTACTAATCATAATTTGTGAAAAGTCTACCACCAATATGACTCTTCTTGTGGCTAACTAGGCTTGCATTGGAGACTCATACTCTGCTATATTTATCACATTTCATTTCATATGCATACACATGAATATACAGACATAAACATTCATGTACACATGGGCATATATGGGTGCGTGGTTGGGTGGTTAGAATGTTTGCTTTCTTGACCATGAGACCCGGGTTCAAATCTCACCATGGTTGATTTGTCAGGAAGTAGACTTACTGATGTTATCGGTTTGGAGGGGGCAATCCCACCCTGCAGCACATTTGGAAAGTGCCTGAAAACCATACCATAGGTTGACCCAAGCCTTATGAGTGAAATTCAGTAGACAGAACCCTTGGTGGGGGGCATTGATAGCTGTGCTAGCACAAAGTCAGAAGTCATCATGACTGAGAGTTTGAGTGTGCTGACCTTGTTCAGATTGTTGATCATGCTAGATAACACACTCTCTCCCAGAAACTGTAACTAATGTCTGCTCAGCATAGTTGCAGTATAAACCACAGGTTGGCTCTGTGGGTGTTGAACAAGCACAAATGTGCCTGAGCGAACCCCTGCAATAGGGATTGGCTAGCCGTCCTAATAGCAGGGTATCTTCAAATATGAGTGGCCAGCTATTATATATATATATATATATATATAAATAATGAGGAAAAGACAATTATTCATCATATAATCGGTTATAAATATATTTCAACAGTTATTCATATATATACCTGCCTCATCAGATCAACTACATTTTATTAACTGATATAAATTCAACCAGAAAATTTGATAATAAAACAGAAAAAAAAATAAGTAAAAAAAATAAAAAAATAAACAATAAAAATCAAAAGAAAAAAATGAAATTGCAATTTTAACTTGACCTTAAAAAAATTGGGTGGGGTTTGCTCTATATATACAGTACAAAGACAAATGACATTGGAATTAAATGATTTTCTTTAGGGCTTTGAATGATTACCTAAAATAATAATGAATTATTCCTAATTAAATGTCTTCTCACATATTCTTATGGTCAATAAAACAAGAGGCTGTTTGAACAAAGGATTGATTTGAGGATCAGTGAAGGAAGAGTTTATAAAGAACTTTTTATTATTCAACAGAAGCAAATAGGTTCTTCTGCCTAGTCAGTTGATTCAAAAGAGACATGATTGCTTAAGTATGTATCACATACAACATTTGACTTGAATCTCAGTGTATGTTGTTAAGTCATTACTATGAATCATTAAATTTATAAATAAATGGCTAATGTAAGGAAGATAAATCCCAAGTGCCAAAATTAGACATTAGTCAAAACAAAACACAAAAAAAAAACATTTGGCATAGTAAAGTTACATTATTATTATTATTATTATTATATGTTTACATAATAGGGTGGATATGACAGATGACAGCAAATCCCCTCAGATAGCCAGCACCTTTCTTAGTATTCTTGCCAATCCCAGCACAAATACTCATAACCTTTTCTTAAACCTTCAATTCTCTTCTAGTCTTATCTTTATCCATGTTGGAATGGTTCATAGTCAGGCATTTTTTATGGATATGATTCTGACCTTCATATTGCCCAATTTCTTCAGTTCCATTATTATTATTATTATTATTTCACTCATTGACTACTCACACAAGTATTAACTGGTGCCTTGCAGTGGAGATTAAGTGACAGCAAGTCTCCCCAATACTCCTAGCTGTTATCAGCAGCACTATCATTTGGATGGTCACGCCTCTTCCCCTGATTTCCTATTCTTGCAGCTTTTTCCCTTGGATCTTCAGGATCATACCTATTACTCCATTAACAACATGCACAACTATCATTTTTATATTATTGATAAGCTTGAAAACAGTCGTTATCATACTGTAATTTCTTTAAGACAATTGAATCTCTTCCTTGTGTTATTAATGTTATTGGTAACCACATGACAATTCGACCATTCCATTCTAATGTCTTCTTCAGGAGTATGGAATAGAGGGTCACTCATTTTGGTATTGTGTAAGTGTGAATAATGTCAATAACACTTAGATGAGATTCAATTATCCATAAAAAAAATGATAGTATCCTTGATTCATGTTCCCTTTTTCCTTCTGATTTACTCGCTGCAGCCTAATGGAACAGTAAAGTTTTCTACCTAGCATATACTTTTCTTCTTCAAGAAAAATCAGATAGCAATCAGTAAGAACCAATTAACAATAAATCTGTTCATTATTATTATTATTCAGTGAGTGGGCAGCACACCAATGCTAGAGCATGAATATATGAAGACTTGTATACTCACCATTATATTCAGGACTCTCTATAAGTGATACTGGTACTACATAGCCTATTACTGCCTGCCACATGGCCAGGTCAGCAACTAAACCATTTTGCCAAACCAAGCTCTTTTCTAATAAAGAAAGTGGCTAGACACCTAGCAAGATTAAAAATAAGATCTGTCAAATGGGATCAACAGTTATGTAGTACACGTGCAGAGAAGTAGAAATACCTGGGTTGGCGTCCAGGTCTGCAGTAATCCGACTGAGAGTGTTGGGTCTCTGAGCCTTTGTTAATGTATCCAACCAGGAGAAGGAAAACTGATGTAACACTTGTGGCCTGACAGCCTCCAATGATGTTGACTGGCTCTTCTTTTTGGGTACATGCTGTTCTTGCTTAGAGAGTGCAATTGACCTAGTGCATCCTCCACCTTAAAACTTTTATACCCAGGTATTGCTTCATAGCATATTGATATCTTTTGATGGTCATGTTCAATTGGCAGCCATCAAACCCTTCATGACACCCAGTCTGATAAGAGTATACAAGGCAGATACATCACAGCCAAATGTATGTGATATGGTAACAAGTTTTGATAAAAGTAATCCATAACCTTGTAAGTGGAGTAATATCTTCAAGTAGAGTAACCCAATTCACTCAGACAGTCTCTGATTGTTTTTTCAAGTATCCAGATGTGACTAACAAGTCACCTTGGCTGCCTTACCTTTCAAACTTAAAAAATCTTTCTTGACACCTAGCACTCATGAACAGAGATTCCCAGTGCATCAGCAACTTGTGAACATGTTCAACTAGTTATGGACCTATAAGCAAATATAAGGTTTTGAATAGGATATTTTCTGTCACGTTCATGATCATGTGTGCTGTAATTCATTAGAGTTGTAGGGACATCACATGTACTGCAACTGCAGTAGAAGTGGACTTGGGCAAGATAATCTGACAGAGTTTAGAGTTTTCCTTCTCCTAAACTGGTTGCCACCTAAGGCTATATAGAACCCAGAATGTCCTGCTATTTACACATATGTAGGAAGAGAAGAGATGGATTCATACCTTTCCAAAGAGTATTAGCATATAAGTGAATGTAATGAACTCAACTGGACTTTGAACTCAGCTCTCCAATTCCTCAATCTGTGCCACTATCCATTACTCCACTATGCCTCCTATTTAGTGTAGCGCATCTTAATTCACAAGACAAAACATGTATGTGTTAATGCCTCCAACTATAGATCGGAAAACATAAGAGCTATACATAGTGTAGCATCAAGGTATTTATTATTGTTATCATTGTGAACCATCTGTTTTGACCCTTGATATGTTAGAAGTCTTTGCCTTGTGAACTTCGTTATTTTTTGTTGAAGACCAAACAGAGAATTGCAGTCATATGGCATAAACTAACCAGACAGAAAAGTCAATTAAAGGTTTCCAACAAAGGAATGAACTCTAGAGATTACAATTAATTGTTATGGCACTTGATACTCTGAAATACTTTCAATATTTCAAGTGGGATACTAATGTCAAACAGCTGTGTAATGAATAGGAAAACTGTAGCAATATGACTAACAGTGTCACCAACAAGGCAATCTCAATCATAAATAAAATATTTTTACTAATTTTTATGCAAATAACATAGGGAATGGCTCTTGTGCCCTTGTGCATAATCATGAAAAAAAAAACAAAATTCTGTACAATTGATACATTTATGCACTTGTAAATTCCACTCTTATGTTTTAAATATAAATTGCTATGGATGGTATTGAAGAGTGAGTGCCAATTGGTTACATTTCTAAGAATGATTATTCTTCATTTTGTCTATCAGTTTGTGATCTGTGATGCTGCAAATTTTATGGTTTGGGAATGTTTCAATTTGAGCAAAAAGTTTTTGAGACCATATCACACAATCATATAAAACAACTAGAAGAATGTTTATATGGTATATTTTTGTTTAAATGCATATTGGTACTCTGTTGATTTTAGCATAGCCTTACGTATTCCAAAATCAGCTTGGCCAAGGTTTATTTGTTTTGTTTTTTTTTGTTTTTTTTTTTTACTGCAGCTTCTTGATTGTTCTTGCAAGATAACTTGTGACCAAGATATGCAAAATCAATCAAGAGATTAATTTCATTTCCGTTTATTAAGCTGTGGTTGTGTTTTATTGTCACTGAAACAGTTTTCTTGAGGTTTAATTCAAATTTCTTTTGACTTTAGATATATATACATATATTTAATTGTCAGTCATTAGTTAATTACCACTAGTTGAGATTATAAAAAAAATCGCAAACATTAAAAGTAAGCTATTACAATTAGATCATTTTGACTTAATTTACTTTTTCTGAATTTACTGTATACCAAAGAGTATACAGCTCAAACCAAGTGGGACAAACTAAACAAAACTTGGTATTCTCCACATACTAAATAAATCAAATTAACATACACCTCATAATATTTAATAACATTGATGTTTACTATCAACTTTAATTATATTTAATCCTCAGTTGATATATTTCCAGAAAGATTAATTTATTTGGATCAAAAATATGGTAAGCTTTATTCCCGAATTAAGGGAATCTATTAAGTCAGGTGAATGTACTCATCAAGGGAAGTAACTCTAAGTGAATAGCTTTCAAGGTAGATAACTTTACTATTGATTGTACATGTTACTTTGTTGCTATTTGGGCTGGCTAATTACTCGATATGTATACTGAACCAGCCTGATAAACGTGATCCAGTATCCCTGCATGGTAGCTAGCTCTTAGAAGATGCTAGTTGGTGAATAAGGCTAGGTGAATTCTGCAAGGTAGATAACTCTAGCCGGATGTATTCCTCAGAGTAGATAACTCATTATGTTATCGACATTTGTCTAAATGTGAAGCAGTTAACCCATTTATCTGATTCCATCTCCCTGTCATCTGTGTTACCTGTACAAAATAATAAATAATGAATAAGTCTTGATACCGTCAACCCTTTCGTAATAAATTAAAAAAAAAAAAGATAAAAGGGCTCCATTTTTTTGGGTCCCTTTTTAGGGGATCAAGTAAATACATGCCATTTTATTGTTATATTGCCATGCATTAATGCTCAGTATTTTTAGTTAAAAAAAATGTTTTTTCTTCAATTTCCTTTGCTTTTCTTTTTCAGTCTATTTTTATTTTTTTATTTCTGAATTTTTTTTTTTTTTTTTTACTGAAAAATGGAAAAGCTAATTATAAATTGTTGGATTTCTTTAATATTTTTTACAATTTTTAACCTATTTCTTTTTTTAATGCAAAAACAAGACAAAAGAGAAGATAAAATAAAATTACAGAGAGCTTATTTGTGTACCAATGTATCTACAGTGATTAATCATAGAATTTGGACCAATCCTTTATTTGAAAAAAAAAATCTTTTTTTTTTTCCTTCTGATCCTAGAAAATAAAAGTCAAACTAGTAAAATTATATTGTTTTGTTGTTGTATAGATTTGACCATACATGGTTGAAAAGGAAATTACAAAGAAGGTAGGTATTATTATTGTAATAATATAATCTTTTATGTATAATGTTATTATGTACAAACCAATAAGAATACAATACTAAATCTTCCATATGTAAAATTATTGTTTATTCAACTTCAAACCTTCAATATCAGTGATTGAGTGTGTAGTTTCTGGAGTTTTCTCTGAACATGGATTCTTTTTCTTGTGAGGATGTGAGAGACACTTTGTTTCTTCTCCTCTCTGGTGGGGCACATATATCTTCCTATTACAGTGTAACCCGGATATAAGAGAGTTGTCGGGACCGGAGAAGAAGTCTCTTATATCCGGGTTTCTCTTATATCCGGGTTTGGTCTATTTTATATACATTAACACAGGCTCTAATTTGGGACCAGAGAAAATCTATCTTATATCCGGGTTTCTCTTATATCCGGGTCTCTTATATCCGGGTTACACTGTATCTGCATCTGGAGTCTACAAGTACATATTCTAAGTGCATCTGAGTCAGTCATCTGTTTACATATCTTGTGTGGAGCAAATCTGCATCTGGTGTCTACAAGGTTACCTTCCAGATCAACCCACTAGTGCACCTAGCTTTTCTAATGAAATGGTGTAACGCTGAGTGCAGTATCTATTTTGGTATCATCTGCAGTCAGTCCAGTACTTATTGAGGTCATCACAGATCAGTTCCTCTTAGAACGTAAGTTCCTTATTGACATAAAGTCTTATTTTGATCATCTCATAGTTTCCAACATGAATCATATGATACTTATGGATATTTACTATGCTTAGCTTAGTATTAGTTGATTAGGATTCACATCGGGAAATACCAGAGGTCTGAATTTAATTTACTGCCCATCAAAAACCTTATTATAAGAAGAGTTGATCTGTGGTCAGGTCACTTCAGAATGTCAAAAATCCTAGTGGTGCCAAGGCTTTGCATAGAAGGTATCCTGAAAGCCCCCAAGTTCAGAATCGGGCCTCAGAGGATATCAGTGGGTGCACTAACATAAACAAAGAAGTGAACCCATCTGGACTTAGGATAAACACAAACAAGACAAACAGGAAATTATATAAATGCCTGACATTTGAACTTTGAAGGGAGAGTCAGAATCCCTCCCCCAACATTCTCACAAGTAGAAAATTGAAAATTCAAAGGAAAGACCTGAAACCACATATCCCTGATTAGGCTAACATTAATTTGAGTCCTGAAGTAAATAAACAATAAACAATTATTTAACATATGAAAAATTTAGTCTACAATTTTGAGTTGACTCAGTACACAATTTTCTACATACAACATGTGAAAGCGCATGCAATATCTTGCCCTTTTCAGCTGTCAATCAGGGGAGGTAACACTTTTGATGGCTAAGGCAGTGCTGCCACCCCTGGTGCCACCAGCAGCTTTTGTCACCAGACAGGGTATTCTTTTTTGCATAGATGTGTCAGTCACTGTGATTTTTAGTCAGATTTTCAATGTTGTGTTAAAAGCATTTGCTTTTGCTTATTAAACAAAACACAATGCACTTGTAGCGACCATTACTAATGATGTAGAATGGAAGGTAAACATGTGTTTCATATTGGAACTAGCATTGTGTTGCAAGCACGATTCTAATTAAATTTGTTTATTTTGGATCTTGAATAAAAAAAAAATTTATATTGTAAGCCTCAAATCTTCAGAAAATATATTTCATGTTTTTAAAGCTTGCCTACTTTTATTGTGGGAGTAAAAATTCAAGTCAAATTATCCCCCCAATAGCATAACAGACTGATTATACAAACAGATATATCTGCAAACATTTGCTCATTTTTGGCTTATTTCTGGCACAAGGACAAAAGAATAGAGCAACCAGTGAGAACTAAACCCAATATCCAGTTGGCTCCTTCTACTATGCTTTATCAACACAAGAGTCAGATTAAATAAAAAATGGAACATTGCTACCAAATGCCTGCACCTCATATACCAGCCTTCATAGAGTTATTTATGTGGCCTAGTGTGCACAGAGTATGACTTATTTCCCACCCTGCAACCTCTTTCTACACAGACCCAATATTGCAAGCCTTTAACTACTCCATTGCGATTTCTATGGCAAATATTCAGAGATGCTCCATTTTTAGTCCCACCAATCCAGATCATTACAGTTAAGAATTGCCATGCTATGTCCACTGAGTAAAATCTTTCTCATTATCTCTGTATTCCAATTGTAAGGAAGAAGTTCCACTCAGTCAACTTTTCCCCCTCAAAACTGCTGTTTTGTGGAACAGAATCTGACATGGATATTTCTCCAAATGCTACAATCTTAACTTCTTCATGTCATGAGCTACTCATTACTTATGCTCCATATCCTTATAATCTTCTCTTCTCACACTTACATGCATATCATATACACACTATTCAGTAACCCTCTACCTTGAGTGGTTCTTGAGGCTGGTATTGAGTAAACAAATATTTAAAAAAAAGACTAGCTATGATCATGCAGAGATACTGAAGTGCAGTCAAGTTATAAAAATTAATCCACCTATCTTTGAATGCTAGATATATATTTATAATTTGTGGCTTGTAATGTATAATGTAGATCACAAAAGAACATTTTTGAATGTAAACTTTCCTTGGAAGTGTTTGAATCTCCCCTTCATATTTATTTTTGTTCTTCGCAATTACCAAACAACTATTTCTCTGACCATTTTTGGCCATTTCGTTGGTTTGGCCAGTGTTTTTGCCTTTAGGGGTCAGAGAAATAGTTTTTTGGTAATTGCAAAGAACAAAAAATTATTTTGAAATAATTAGTAGGGTTGGTGAAAAATCCCTTCTATTATCGTGCAATTACAGAATTTATACGAACAAAAATATCTAGTGGACAATCAGGAGTGACAAACATTATTGGAATGAAAATGAATTACAATTAAAAGGAAGTAACCTCATGAAGAACACGGGTTATGCCCCTTATTTTGAGGTTGTAGTACCCAGTAAATAAAAAAGCCTGTTCCTTAACCATAATTAAACCCCATATACTGATGCCATGTTGGCTTATATAAGGCACAAGGCACAAATGAATGACCCCTTTTGTTTTGAATCAACTTTGGCATAGGCAAGAAGGGACACTTAAAGGCAACAGTTACTGCAAGACATTACCAGACTCAAAGTTCTGCTCATGGATTGTTAAAAGGACTCTTGTAGAATAAGTCTGCTGAGCACCAAAATTTGTAATTTTTTTATTTCTATCTCCATTGTTTTATTAAAGGCTTATAAAACATATAAGGTTGTTGTATTCTTCTGCTTCCACTAACATCTGTTTCATGGGGCCTACTCAATACTGCATTAAATCCCCACAGCATACATTATTTGATATTAATATTTTCATTTTAACTAATCTTCACCCCACTGCTTTTTTTTGTTTCTACATAATTGGCTTCATTAAAGTAAAATTCTTTACACTATGGCCCAAAACAAATGTTCTATCATCTTAGATAAATAATCAAATTTATAGAAATAATTAAAGTTGATAAACTGTTCTAATGTATCTTAAAACATAAATTCTCATCTGGATTCGCTTCCTAAAAGCTGACAAAATGACCGAACAGCAAAATTCTGTTCAGCACACGAACGTAGAAAAATACAAAAATGTTTGAGTTACCTCCCTTACATTGAAAATTCGGGACGAGGTTTCTGCCAATTATACAATTCGAGTATTTTAGATTGACAAATGTTATTCTTTATTTGAATCACATTTTCTTCTTTTTCTGCACATTTTTTGGAATAATATATTTTTCTTTTCTTTTTTAAGTAAGGACGATATCCTTGAACTCGTCTCTAAAAACAGACATTTTTAATGACTTTCTTTTTTGTGCTTTTCAATAACCATCAAAATTGCTAGTTATAATAACCCATGGCCACTTAGATGCCATGATTAGCAAGATTGTCTCGCTAGATCAATTACGGCTGAGTAGTGACTTCTGTCCTCACTTGGTGCTCCATAATTGCGGCCTTATGCCACATCTAAGCTCCGCTTAGAAAATCACTATAACCTAATCTTCAGTAGTTTTCATATTACATTTTTCATTTGTTTAATTTTTTTTAAATTTATTTTTTAATATTGGCGCTGTTTAAGCAGACTGGTTCCTTCACCAAAAATAGGGAACATTTTGTGAGGAAATAATTTTTGCCGATTAACTTTTTTTAGACCTTCCTTAAGCCGTAACACTTTTTCTTTCTTTTTTTCTTTCTTTTTTAATCGTCCCCCACCCAGCAAGGCGATAATGCCACGAGAATTCAGGGGATTACAAGGAGTGAAAGACAATGACAAGACTCTAGTGGAGAGGATTAGGGAAAGGACAATAAAGGAACAGGGTGCAAGAAGACAAAAGATGGCGATTGACGTTGCATTTAAATTTCGGAAGATTGTAGTTATCATGGAATCAAAAACTCGGAAGGGAGTTCCACAGGCGAGAAGTGCGAGAAAAGAAAGTGTAAGTGACGGTTGCATCATTTAGTTCAACAGTAAAAGCGTGAGACCAAGTAGTAGCACGCTTAAATTTATGTAGTCGAGGCACAATAGAAAAAGAGCATCAGAATAGTTGCCATGAAAATATCTGTAGAAAAGACAGAGGGAAGTCACGTCACGTTGGTGAGAAAATGACTGAAGTCGAGATGCCAGGTCAGGATCGATTACATTACAGATCTATTGAATTTTGTCAAGAGATTTACAGCTGAAACACCAAACCAGATATGCCAAAAATATTCAATTCACGGATGAATGTTTGATTTATAAATGTGCAAAACGGATTTTGACGAGAAAAATGTTATAGCACGGCATATTGAACCAACATTTCACGCAGTAGACTTAGCAATTGGTTCCCCCCCCCCACTTCATGTCAGTGGAAAACGTGAGCCCAAGAAGACATAGTGTTGCTCTCCTGGAGTTTAGCATCAGCCATGCTGATGGCAGGCAGAAAAGGTTCTCTGTGGTGATTAAATAAAAGCAATTTTGTTTTGGGGTTTTACAAGCCATTTCTTGCCCCAGTTAACCACTGATTAGAGGTCTATTTCTAGAGCAGTTATTTTGTCGGGCCTGTCGGACTTGCTACTAAGACAGGAGTAAATGGTTGTGTCATCTGCATAAAAATACCTAGTTGGGAACAGATATCGGGGAGATCATTGATGAAGATCAAAAGCAGCTGAGGTGGCAGCATGAAAGAACTGGAAACATGCTCATTCGACAAGACCTTCATTACATGATTTGTTAGAAACGATTGGATTAGACCAACTATTCATTCCGTGGCCTTTGAGCATACGAAAAAGCCAAAAGCCAAATCCCGTTGAACGCCTTTGAGTCAGAATGTCGCCATTTTTATTTAAAGTTTGAGAGACAAATTCAGTGATGTCCGTTTACATGTCGCGGTAGACCTGACGAAACGGAAGCCATATTGTTAGTCCGAAAGGAGGTCACGCGAACTAAGATGCTTAACAAATTCGTTATTGATTAGAGCCTTGTGTATTTTTCCAAAAAGAGATAATTTGAGGGGTCAGAGGGTTCTCAAGTGTCCTTAAAAATAGAAACTTTCAACAATCTGTAGCGAGAAAACTTTTGTAAAGTTTGAAGAGAACAAGAGCCCATTTCTTTAGGACGACTGGAAAGATCTCGTCACATCAGCTATGGGGACCAAAATCAGAAATAATATCAGAAACCAATAACGGAGTTATGTGCATATGACTCAGTAGAACCGCCGTTCTAAGGGGGTGTGGGAGGTAACGCAACAACTCAACTGATGATAGCAGGTAGGAACAAAGAAAACCGTGAGGAGGGGATGACCAAAAACCCCCGGTGTCGCACATCCAACCTTCTCACGAGCCGAAAGCTCTCTGATCCGAAACAGCAAAACGAGCTTGCTTTATACAGCCGAGGACCGACCACGATTTGCATGCGAATGACGAGACAACGAGATTTCGCGTTAACTAACCGAGACCGCCCGGCATAAAATATGGGCGCCGCCATTTTGGTTCCTTTTACCGTTGGGAGAACCGGAGTTTGCACACTGCACAGATTCGCACGCGTTTCCGAGGTAAGCCATTTTCACAATTTTCCCCACAGGGGGGGGGGGAATCAGGCAGAGGTATTTCAGATGAGTTGAGAGTGGAGTTGGAAGAGAACTTCGGAGTAAAGCATTCTGCTTTATCTACATTAGATGACATTTCAAATTGATTGAAGAGGGACTGAGAATTTGCTTTTATTCGGCACACTCTTGTACAACCGCCAGTAATCATTAGAGCCAAACTTCTGAAAGGTTATACTGTTCTATCAGCAAGTAGTGACATTGCTTCTTTGAGGACACACTTGCTCTCATTACGAGCAATAACAAACAAGCGTCTGTTACAATCAGAATCACAGTCATGTCACTCTGGTATAGTAAAAGTGATTCCTGTGTTATGTGCCATGCGTGATACACGCTTAGGCGATCATGTATTTTTCGATACATAACTGAAGAGTCATATTTTTCTGTAGATTTTTTCAGTAGGTTATGACTGGTAGACCAGTTGCCATCCAAGGATATAGAACCTGGTCTGTCCTACTATTTATCCATAGCTGGGGAGGATTCATATCTTCCCCAAGGGTTTTAGCACGTAAGTGAATGTAATGGATTCGATTCCTCATCCGAGCCGCTATCCATTATTCCACCGCGCCTCTTGTGGGCTATATAACGACTTCGGTAGTAGGTGTTTCACTTGGTTTTTCCGTTCAGTGGCACATTTTTGGAACAGGATGATTAAAAATATGATCCCAAGGGGCATCGCGAAGGACATCACGAAACGAATCCTAATAAGTGTGTTAATAACAGAAACTTATTCTGTTAATAGGAGATTCGTGACTGATGGGAGAGCGGAAAGAGATATCTATAGAGACTATCGCATGGCCAAAGTTGCCAAGAACACAGAGCTGCAGCGTACGAGTCCAGGTGGAAGTAAGGAAGAGATCAAGTAGAGAAGCGGTGTCCGTCAGAATTACTGGGGAAACGTGTCGGGGGAAGTCTACTATTTGAGTGAGAGATTGAGTAATAGAGAAGTTCAACGTCTGGATGACATCGACGTCAGTGACATGGAAGTCATTGAAGTCACAGAACAAAAAGATATTTGCAGACGGGGGTAGAGAGAGGGACTAACAGAAATTCTATCTAGCACGCAAGTCATGAGAGGAAGGGAGCTTGTCAGAATCTTAAAAATATTGATTCGTTATCGATCTAGACGGAGGATCCTGTTTATAATATCGATACAGTGTTAAATCGATCCCTTACTTTTACAGGGTTATTGGCCTGTGTGGCTTTGCGTCTGAAAACAGACTTAGCAGGCAGGTAAGATTTCTTTTAAATAACGGGTAGACTGATATATTAATTTTTAATTAACAGAATTTTGCATAAAGTAATTAACCAGTGCATCTGCTTATTCTTCATTGAAGATAAATAATTATGAGCCTCAAGTGTTTGTCTGTGTTTGCGTTTCAGAAAATATATCATACAGTAATTCTTCTATATGCCGTGTCCATTCAGGACGTGGGTGATCATGACAATAAATAATTTCCTAGCCTTTCTAGTTCTAAGTAATGTTTGTCTTTTTACTATCTCTCTGTTATATCAATCATGTAGTAATAAGTTGTTTTTTTTTATTTATTAAAAATTTAAAAAATGCAATAAAAATCTGAAAATTAAAAAAATGTGTAGATATCAATGATTTTAGAACAATTTCACATTTGTAAATAACATCTGGTGCCAATAACTTGAAGTCAAGGCTCGATTTGACGCTGTAGAGATATAGATAAAAAAGGCGATTGTCTCCCTTTGATGGAGATGAAATCATGTGGCGCATGTGACATCACTCCGTAGTGAAGAAAGTGTCAATCAGTCAGTCCTACAGTCAGCTTCCAAGAGTCAGAGCCATTGCTTTTTTTTTTTTAAATCCGGACTGAGGCTAAATCTGCCTCCATGACCTGCTGCCACGTGTTACAGCTTGCACAACCATGGTACCGTTTTCCTATGGAAATATATCTTCACCAGATATAAAAAAAAAAATCTCCGATTCGTAGTCTTCATGTTGGGGAAAAAAATCCAAGGCTCGCCGTGTCCCGTTTGCGGAATATATAATCCCGATAACGACATAGAAGATGAATCCGGTCCGCTTGAATCTGGAATTCTAAATATGACTTCTCCAGAAACACAGAAGAATTTCCAGAAACAGAGAAGAATCTTCATATTATATACAAGACGCTATCTTTTCACACTGATGGTTGTGTAGACATATCTTGTAGGACCCGTGTATATATATATATATATATATATATATATATATATACTTTTGTGTACGACTTAGCGGCATAAACCCCTCTTGCAGAAGAAAAGGATGTCTGTTATTCCTTTTCTTTTCAGCCATTCCGTCCCGTCAGTGAAGTAAGGAAATGAAAATGGGAGAATAAACCTTTCTTTCATAGCTCTCTCCCATTATATGGGTTAAACCGTCGTGACATGATATTATGTACCTCCATCAATTTGTGATTTTCCCGAAAATATATTATTAATCCTCTTTTATATTAAAAACTGGACCCTACTTCTAAATGGATAATGAATCAATATATTTTGAATCTATCAAGTGTCGCGGCCTAAGGAAGGTCTAAAAATATCATTTTGTATAATTTCCCTTAGTTTTTATAAGTGGACCAATCTATTTAAGTAGTGCCAGAATATTTTATTTTGACGTTGCAACGTACATTTTTTATTCTACTTTTTAATGAATAATTATAATACACACATTGTTAAATTGGTTAGAGCGTTGGAGTTCCGACCATGAGACCAATGTTTGAATATCACCATGTGACTTCGAGATAATATTGTCTTCGAGCTAATCCCAATATTTGGTACCATACCACGAGTTGACCCGAGTCTTGTGAGTGAAATTAAGCAAGCAGAAACTACCGAAAGCCGTCAATTGGACTGTTAGCACGTTAATAGAGGAATCAGGTAATGCTTAATTGTACAGATATTTATTTTAACACTTGGGACACGGTTATCAAAAGATATCAAATACTTGAAAACCAGGCTGATTATTATAATTTGCAGAATGTTTATAATCTAACATGAAAAACTGCGTATCTTGGATTTTATAAGTAAAATAAAATACGAAAAAAAAAACAAAAACAAGCGGTTGACGAAAGTTATTGATAGCTCGTACGAAAACATAATATATAAATTAGATTAGCAATTCGAGCGGATCACTATAAAGATAACACCTATCCAGACCCCACTGATTTCTACAAGACCGGCCGTTAGTCCTGTCCTGGTCCAGTATTACAGGTTCAATCAAGTCTCCAGCTCACAATGTCGATTCTATTCCACTTTCCAGCCACGTTGTGATTGTTTTAATCCTGGAGAGCAATTAACAAATCGTAGATCCCGGAAGATTCAGCTGGTCTACCTGCAAGTTCGTTGGGCCGAGAATCGGACCAAGCAGAAAAATCAAATATGAACAAGTCGATTCGAGTCCTAAGAAAAATTTATGTAGATGTATATAAGGAAGAAACTGGTAAGAAAAGAATAAGGCTACTTTTATAAGAAAGTAGTGTATATGAAATAAAGCCCAGAAAAAAACAAATATGAAAGGAGAGAATTAGTTTTCGGGTTCACCCTTTTTCTTCTTAGTAGTTAGCATAATTATTTCACTGTCAGGATATAAGGGCGTTCACTGGCATTATTGCGCCAATATTGCACATAAATTGAGTTCATTTCCTCCCTTATTACAGCAGCAAGCGGACGCTTTCACTCTCACTGCCTCTCTCTCTCTCTCTCTCTCTCTCTCTCTCTCTGGTCGACTGCTTGTCAACTCACTTCGCCCAGCTCCAATTCTAACTTCAACTCGACTTCGGCTGTTTGTTTTCGCACAAACACCCGCTTAAATAAACGCAGTGGTAGCGACAAAAACCCGGGGTGTTGGTAAACTTAGAATACAAGCTCTTACTGATCTCTCCTCCTTCATGATTAAATGAACAGTCTCTTCTCACTTGGTATTCCATAGTTCATATAAACGCTATTGTTTTGACATTTTATATTAATAATTCTGACGAAGCACAGATTCTCTGGGCACAAACATCACCACAGATTATAAACAAAATCCTATATTACTATAATTATTAATATTTCAAAGGTGATCATTGCTCTCTGCTACACAACAATCTTAACAACTCTAACGTGAAGAAAAAGATTCATTTTAGTTGCTTGTACGATCCACACCGCTGAGACTCAGAATATTTGATCACGTCTAAAATCACACCTTCTGCGTCTATGTGCTGTCTCCTTTCAGAATGTTGTCGATCATAGCTCTCCACAATTTCCTATCTTTTGTAGGTCGTAATAAATTTTGTCTTTCTGTTATCTTTCCTAAAACTTGCTTCGCCATCCATTACACGACTTTAACTGTGACTGTAATGTGTGTGTGTGTGTGCGCGCGCGTATGTTTAGATTTAATAGGCTGGTTAATGAAAAATTGAGGAATAAAAAGACAAGATTATAAAAATATTGGCAATAAAATTGGTGATATTTATTATATATTAGCCTTTTGACTAAAATGAAGCACGAAGAGAAAGATTTTAAAGGAATTTTCGGGCACGCCTGTATCCTTTTTCAACGAAACGAGGAATAAACAAAAAAGTGGGACTCATTCTTCTTAGAACTGCTGTTGTTGTTGGTTACAGGGCTCCCCGTGGAAATTAAATTTTCTGAGTAAACCTAAATCCCTGTTTAATCCTTCAAAGGGTGATTTTATTTTGAAAATATATTTCAACTCCGATTTGTATCTTTCTTGTCGGCTGTTGAATGAAGACGCTAAAACACGCATCTGATGTCCTCAATGCTATTGAACAGTTGGGCAGCGACAGGGAAATTGTTGTTGTTTGTTTTTAATATTAGTTATAGTTATTGGACCGAAGATAGAATTCCATACCCGTTTCTCCAAAATAATTCCTTTTTTTTTCTTTTTTTTTTTTTTTTTTTTTTTTTTGCGTTTGTGGCAAAAAAGTAAAAAATATATAGATTTAAACTGTCACATGTCAGAACCGGTGGTTTGAATATTGTGTAAGTGCCGGGTGGAGGTGTGAAATTGTTATCAATGATGATATGTTATAGATTTGGCATAGGTGTTTATTGTAGGGGATATTCCCTTGGTATGGTGGTGAATTATGTATACCGGATGATGTTAGGAGTGTACGTAGGTTGGGAGGGGTGTCTGACTTCTAGCGTTAAATGGGTTCTTGCTGAATATCTATCTAATTGTTTGGTCAAGTTTTAAATACTGGCAATCTATTGTTAAGATATGAGGAAGCTTGTGAATATTGTAAAAGCCATGGGAATTATAGAATTATTCTTTTTTGTTTCACACATTAGAAGAGTATTTCTGTTTTGTTTCGAAGCCTTAGTGATTGATTTTTTGATAGTCTTAAGTAGATAACTCTTATATATATATATATATATATATATATATATATATATATATATTTCCTCACCGGTAGCAATACAAGGATTTCATGCACAAAGCAATCTTTGTGCTACCGGGGAGGAAAAAAATATATTTATTAATATATAATTTATAGGTCTATTATATTGCATAGACCACTATTTTATTAACACCAGCAGTCAATGTGGGATATATATATATATATATATATATATATATATATATATATATATATATATATATATACTGAAAAAGATTAGACCAGGAAACAGTAGTATTAAAAATGCTCAATACACAGGTGAAAAATTAAAATTTAACATGTAGTTTTTAAATTTTAAAAAATAGGTGATCAATCGAGTTAATTCCTCCTTAATTGACCAAATTGTTCACTAGGGGGCGTTCCTCCCTACACTATAAATACCGGGCGATTTCTTGCCTCGTTCTCTTTTTCATTCTTCATTTTCAGCGAACACATTTACAATGTAAGCTATCGCAGAAAATTGTGTCTTCTGATTTGTGGGAGACGCCATGGACAATATACACACATACACGTACGTACGAACATTCACTAAAACACAAACTCTTTACGTTCACACACAAACACAAATGTTAATGTCTATGTCCATTGTAAATTTTGTTGTTTAATACATATATTTGTTGATATATATATATATATATATATATATATATATATATATATATATATATATATATATATATATATTGGTTTTCTTTTTTCTTTACACTTCTTTATGTTCTTGTAGTGGACCTTCTCGCAGGAATAAAACCCACGTGTTCCTAATTTAACAACACGTAAACCCACGCTCCAAAACATTCCGCTACCTTGGTTTCAACCTTTTTGTCAAGGTAGCAGAATCGATTGATCTAATTTTTTTAAATTTATATATATATATATATATATATATATATATATATATATATATATATAAACGTTATTTTTTAGTGGGTACACGTGTTTTAGTTGATATCCAACTAAAATAAATTATTTTTTATTAATGATCTCTTTATACGAAACTCAAGTCCCATTAAATGTAAAGGGTTACTGAAGGAGGTTTTTGTTCTGACCGCTAAGAGGCGAGGTTTATGGGAATAAATAAGAAAGAACAGTTAACCTAAGACGTGAAGAGATTGGAAAAGCATCTTGGAAAAGCCGGTTCCCCAAAGTAGCGCTTCGAAGCGGTTTAAGAAATAATGTTTCATTAAAAAAATCCATTTAATATATATGATATGCTATTCAAATATTCTGTGAACTTAAAAACTTGAAATGTTTTCTTCATAGAAAAGTACTAATAGAAAATGAAATGTGGTTCTTTTTAAATGGGGTCATTTATTTCTAATACGTGAAATATTCATTCCGATCACCATTTTCTATTGTTCCTGTGTTGCTATGACTGCCGTCTTATTGTTTTATGCGTGGGTAATAAAAAAACAGGTGTATACAGTAAAATGAAGGAATCTTTTAAAGGGTTTATTCACCAGTATGTACACGCAGTTGTACACAACCCTTAACTCCCATCGTTTCACTTGAAACTCCCTCTTTTCCTGAAGAGTGTTAATGTACCTCCACCTTTGGGGTAAGTAGCAGAGTTCTCCCTCTTAGACCGTTAAATTGAAGGTATTGTAGAGGACCGTGTGGGTTTGAGTGCTGTTGATTTAGGAACACGTGCTGTTTATTCCTGCCAGACGGTCCAACTACAAGAAAATGGCGGACCCAAGTTGAGTCCAACCGAAGATGAAAAGAAAACAAACAAGACCGATATATATATCAACAAATATATGTATTAAACAACAAAATTTACAACTGACAAAGACATTAACGTTTGTGTGTGAACGTTAAGAGTTTGTATTTTAGTGAATGTTCGTACATACGTTTATGTGTGTATATTGTTCATGGCGTCTCCCACAAATGGAAAGACGCTATCTTCTGCGAGAGCTTACATTGTAGATGTGTTCGCTGAAATGAAGAAATGAAAAAGAGAACGAGGCAAGAAGAAGTCGCCCAGTATTTATAGTGTAGTGAGAGCGACCTCTAGTGAACAATTAGAGAATTAAGGAGGAGCTAACTCCGACAATATCCCTAAAGCGACAAAACTGATGGGAACCAAACCAAATGTTTATAAAAAGCAGAATTTTTAAGCATACTTATGAAAACTAGAATTGCTTATTAATTTTTCCTGACTACTCCCTTTCTTTAAAACATATCTATTTCCTACTTAAACTATTTACAATCGGATTATTGTTCTTAAATTGTTGTTGTTATGACAACGTTTCTTTCGTTGTGCTTTCCGGCCTTCATCAGGCGTATGTCGATCCGGGTAACCTACAGGAAAATTACTAAGAATACAACGAACTGAACAACGTGAGCAACGAAGAAGATTTAAGGAAAAATAATAACGAAAAGAACATTTTGCTTTGAATCAGGAAAGAAGAGTTGAAATTTCTGAGACAAGCCCGATAATAAAATAAATTAAGTTAATTTGCTGTTGCGATATGAAAGAAGAAATGAAAGTGAAAAAGAAATGAAAGAAACTGAAAAGAAATGAAAGAAAGTAAAAAGAAAGAAAGTAGAAATGAAAGAAACTAAAAAGAAAGAAAGTAAAAGACGGAAGAAGAAATAAAAGTAAGTAAAAAGAAGGAAAGAAAGAAGAAGAAATGAAAGAAAGTAAAAAGAAGGAAAGAAAGAAGAAGAAATGAAAGAAAGTAAAAAGATATGAAATAAGAAATAAAAGGAAGTAAAAAGAAAGAAGAAATAAAGTAAAAAGAAAGAAAGGAGAAATAAAAGAAAGTAAAAAGAAAGATGGAAGAAAAATGAAAGTAAGTAAAAAGAAGGAAAGAAAGAAGAAATGAAAGAAACTAAAAAGAAATATAAGAAAGTAAAAAGAAAGGAAGTATAAATGGAAGAAAAAAGAAAAAAAAGAAGAAGAAATATGAAAAATAAGTTGAAGAGAAATGTCTCGCATAAATTCATGATTTCACCTCATGCACCGCCATTGCAATGACAACAGACACCATAGAATCTTCCATCCTCGGTTACATTTCCTTTTCTTCTGGATTCAAGTTTTCCGTTTAGGTTCATGTTCGTGTGTGGTTGAATATTTCGCGTGTGTTTCGAAAGATTATATTCTGTTCAAATTACCAAAGTGGAACAATATGGCCGACACGAAATTTTGAATTTTGAAAATTAGCTTTTTATCGGCATTCAAAGATGTGTGCAAGCAAGAAAGAAAATAAAGGAAACAATGGGAACGAGAAGAAAGAAAGAAAGAAAGAAAGAAAGAAGAAAAAAGTGAATATGTAACCCAAGAATAATATGAATGAAAATATTGAAATCGATATGACAGAAAAGATTTTGTTTAGTGGAATCGTCTTATGCTGTTTATTTTAACCCTATAATGACATTCACTCGCCATACATAAAGATCTCCAAGAAAACAAAATAAAATTACTTCAAATAATGCTATACTGTTAGATCGAGTACTAATAAAATTCTTTTTACACAGCATTGTTCTCTGACTTTCATGTCGATTGAAAGGATGGAGATTTAGTGATTAAGGTTGAAAGCCAAACACAGTAAAATTCTCTATTAAATTTACCAAAGTAAAACCGCTTGTACGTATGACTGAGAAACGTAATAAGTTTCTAAACAGAGCAACATAATGTTCTCATTGATAAACAGTCGAATACAAAGGTCCTTCATGCTTGAATGACCTTCTGGTCTAACTCAGTCATTGATTATATTTTCATTGCTTTATTTTAAAATGCACAAAAACAGTTATTTTATGAAGACTTGAAACAAGCAGCAATAGGAAGTGCTTCAAGAAATTTCATTTTCAGTCAGCTATTCATTTTCTACCATTATAGAACATGGCGTGGAACATTGCACGAGAAAATCTATGGAATGGTCCTTTTTTTTCATTTATGAAACAATTTCGAGACATCAAACAATTTACAGAAGTTATATTGATTTTATTGATTTATTGATTTTGTTTTCAATATGCATACCAATTTTTGCGAAGTTTTATTGCCAGAAATCAAATGCATATCAAGGTAGCGGATAGTCAGTAACGAATGAATCAGCACTACAATGATTGTTATCTATTTGTCTATCGTATTTATTTTAGTCTATCCATATCTATCTATCTATCTATCTATCTATCTATCTATCTATCTATCTATACACACACACACACACACATATATATATATATATATATATATATATATATATATATACAGGCACACACACACAAACATATATATATATATATATATATTAATTTGTTTGAGTAAATGCACTGTTTTAATTTTTTTATTAAATAGTATTATTTATTTATTTATTTATATCTACCGGCCTGAATAATCGAGAATTTGAACATGCGTACCCTAAAGAAAACTGTCATTAGATCTGACATGCTTTGACCTCTCGGCTACGTAGGGCCTCCTGATCAAACAAAGTCAGAATAGTTCTTTTGAACACATATTTTTCCGATTTTCGCTATATATATATATATATATATATATATATATATATATATATATCTGCTCTGACAGATGATTGATATATATATATATATATATATATATATATCATTCATAACAGTAGTGTTTCGCTGTATCACAGCTCCTCAGACATCCAAATGCCTCAAGCCCGGATCGAAACCCAACCGATTTGGTGTCAGTCAGAGTTTCTACCACTGAGCTTTCATTCGACAGAGAAACAGCTAAATCTAGCGTATTGTTTTTACGAATGTAAACAAATGCCAATCGGCCGGAGTGCTCCAATTCATTCTACTGAAAAGCTTTGCATTAATGCAGGTGACTGTTGTTTTATAGAATCAGTCTGTCACTCAATAGTGTTTAATTGAAATATATTTTCAAGAGCTAAATTATATATATATATATATATATATATATATATATATATATATATATATATTTCTGAAGAAAGATTGAGGCCAATCTGAAATATCAAATATATATACAAATAAATAAATACTTTCATAACAGAACATTATTATTTTTTAATTTGCAACTTTTTTTTACACTTAGAGGCGACAGACTGTTTCATGCTAAACGCAATCATTGACACTACAATAGGAAGCTTTGACGGTGCAGAGACCTGCGAACTCATAGGTATATATTTACTACATGATCTAAGTAAAACAATAGATAGAAATGATACAGGACTCTACAGGGACGACGGTCTCATAATCTTAAGAAATTATAAGAAACAAAACACAGACAAAACTAGAAAAGCAATAAAGATTTTCAAAAATATAGGATTCGACATAGACATAAAAACTAACCTAAACGAAGTAGATTTTCTAGATGTCACCTTCAACTTAAAAAACCATATATATAAACAATGCAGAAAACTCAATGATAAACCACCGATCATCCGCAAACGATTATCATGCAGATACCAAAATCAATTAGCCGCAAGCTTTCCAACAATTCTTTCAATGAAAGCATATTCAACAAAGCTAAGAAACACTATGAAATAGCCCGAAAAGATAGTGGGTTCCCGTCAACACTCACATAAACACCACGGAGAACAAAAAAGGCCAACAGGAAGAGAAACACCATATGGTTCAACCCCCCGTACAACAAAAACGTAAAAACAAACGTATACAAAATATTCATCAAACTCTTACAGACACTTCCCCGAATCAAGCACCCTCCACAAAATATTCGACAAAACACAGTAAAAATCAACTGCAATTGCACCAAGAACATGACACAAATAATAAAAAAGCACAACAGGGAAACTATCAACAAATCATCCGAACAAATTAAACCCACCTGTTACTGCAGAATAAAGAATGACTGTTTCTTAAACGGCAGTTGCTTACAAAATAATGTAATATACCAAGCCACGTTAAAATCATCAGATAACGAAAAAAATACATAGGAATAACTGGGATTGCAGTTTGGGGAGTTAGGTGACCAGATGTAAGGGGGTTGATGTGGTCGCAGAAATTATCTGACAGACATGATTGGGTTCTCCTGCTTGTGTGGCATGGTGCAGAGTCCTGTTGCCAGACATAGGGTCTTCTAGCAGTCACACTCTTGACACAGGGCAGTACTACCTCCTCAAGACACTTGGTGTAGGCTTCTGTGTTGAGTTTGAGGCTCCCACCAACAAATTCGGAAGTTCTTTTCTTATAAGAACGATCAGAGTGAGTTTTCCGAGCTGCCGTACAATTACCATTAGACTCATCCAACTCTTTCCAGATCCTCTGCACTGTCCTCAGATTGACACCCAAACACTGAAATTTTTGTATTGGAGATTCCGATGCGAATGCCAAGCAGTACCTCATGCCGTTTCCAAATTTCTGGCGAAGTGGAGTGCGACATGTTGCTCTTTTTGTCACAGATGGTGTCCAACTGATCCTACTATCCTGTACAGCAGACAAAATAAAAAGCAAACGACGCACATCCACGAAATTGAAAATATAAAATGATGACAATCTACCCATCACACCCTGTATATATATATATATATATATATATATATATATATATATATATATATATATATATTGTTATTCTTAAATAAAACTGATGATGTACCTTTGTTAAGTTTTTTGTTTTATTTTTCTTGTGTGCGAACAAGTGTTTTCTTTTTTAGAGTTGTTGGCTGAAAAAAATTCCCAAATGTTTGTTGACTCCGAGTGTTTTCGACTAATCTATTAGTCATTTTCAAGAATTTTATTTAGATAGTGTAAAAGCTATTGAAAAGTAGAGATATTCCTTAATTCTTGAATACGGCCAGTACATTGTGACCGTGTTCATAGTTGATGTTATTAAGTTTGTTTTTTGTTGTTGTTTTTGTTTGTTTATAATAAACGGTTCCATAATTTTTAAATCCTTTTTTTCTTTTTCTTTTTCTTTTTTTTTTTTTTTTGCAGCTGAAGTACTTAATCGATAGTTTTGATATGCAAAACTCACTCCAGATCACGAAATTTTTTTAAAAAGTTATTTTTCAAATTTTAAGAAATCAAATGATATGACCTCCTGTGTGGTTGTCTAGACTTTCAAACAACAGTAAACTTTAGCCTATTTCAAACAAGTGATACCTCTGTTCTGTTGCATGGCTGATCAGCATTTATACTTATCTCAAAACTGTAAAGAAAACTGAATGGCCCCTACACTCACATCCTAAGTGTGGCTTTCGTATGTCACTTTAAGGGATTGTCTGATCAATGAGCGATTGTATGGGAAACTTCGTCCATTATCAGTCATCATCACAAAGCATAGCGTCAAATACGCAGGGCATTGCTGAAGAGCTAATGACGAAATTGTTAGTGGAATTCTTTTGTAGAAGCCTAAATAAGGATGACAACCAAGACCTATATAAAGCAGATTCTGGCATCCCTCTGGCCTACCGATTATGATGAATAATAAAACTGAACGGCGACAGAGAGTCACGGGAATCCGTGTAAGCAGTATGACTGGATGATGTGACATGAGTGTAGTTTATTTCGGCTTCCGTAGGGAGGAGTTCAGTTTGCAATGAATTCACATAGCAAATTGGACTCCCTTACTAACTTTTATAAAATTTAATAATGAACAGTTTTGATATTCGTCATTTGGAATACTTAATCTCTAGTAATATCAAAAATATTTCTGATCGCAGTGCGTATTATATAATTCCAACTAAACTTGAACTATTGTACAATGTTAATGAAAGTAGATTTGGCGGGAATTGCTGAACAAAATATTTGCCTCTCCCGATGAAAAACGGAGATCAGGACATAAAGTGCTGAAGGATTGCGTTATGTTTTTTATCGTTCATGCATGCCATTATTCTTCTTTATGACGTTGGCGATCATGACTCTCCACAATTTCCTGTCCTTTGTAGCTCTTAGTAAATTTTATCTGTTCTGCCAATCCAATTACGCAAGCTCGCTAGTATAGGTTATGCGATGTTTTCCTCTGTCCTCTTGCCTTCTCTATGTCCTGTGAGTGTCAAATTTTCCAAGCTCTCTTTCCTCATTATGTGCCTTAGAAATTTCAACTGTCTCTTTTTGATGTTAAGTGTAAGTGTCCTTTTTTGTTTTCATTTTCTCTCAAACTTTGTCGTTGCTCACATTATGGCATTCTCAGTATCGTTCTATAGAGCCACTTTTATTTGTAGTGGAGAAACTGCCGTCATATTCGTTTGGTTTAGATCGCTATACCGCAGAAAGCGTTACAGTCCCACAGGGTTCAGTTACTCTTTTAAAGTATTCACATCCTCTGTTCCCATATCTACTCGAAAGTCAATATCTGCTGACTTTTTATTTTTGCATCCGAAACGTAAACAGTAATTTCTTAGGAATTAATGGATTTTATTTTTAAGCCATTACTTTCTATTTCTCTAATCGTTATTTTTAATAGATACACGTATTTGAATAAACGGCCTGTTTCTTAAACAGTGTGAATTACGTCTATCGCCGAGAGACTTAATAAAGTAGATGTAATTTCTAGCATTTTCTTTATTATGTCTATAACAGAATGTTATTTATTTATTTATATTAAACTTAGTTTATTTTATTAAAATTTTATTTGTATTGAGACATAGTTATTGATCATGTTCACCATAGTCTATGAATATAGAATACAGCGCAGTACGTAAGCTGTTCAATGAAACAACGTTAAAGATTAACACTCACGAGTCACTATACTGAATCTGACTATATCGCCAATACCACCAGCAGCAGTTCCGTAATTCTTCAGTCTTCGATATCAGAGGCTGGCAGTGAATATTCGGGAAAAATATGACCGCCTTTATACACGTCGCATTGAATATTTTGAGCCTTCTGATTGGTTAACCCTTCTATTGGTGAATTATAAAATGCGTCAGCTTATTTTGGCTGACTCACTAGTACACCAGGGTACCTAAAAATTCCAACAATAGTCACGGCATCATATGTGATTAAGCATGTGGCACGAACTAGTGTTTGGTGACCCCATTCGTTGTGCCGTAGGGGGCTATATAGGTCGTGACATTGCATTAGGCTCGACGGTTGTCTTCAAACCAACACATCGCAATGTGTTTGTTTTTTTATTATTATTAAAAGTCAAATCAAATGTCCTTTTACCAGGAGAATTTATATTATGTATCATTAAATAGCACAATCAATATAGTCTGTATAGGTTACTTTTATTTTCCCCAGTAGGGAAAATTAGCCGACTAACTGTCGGTGACGGAGAGGGTGAAATTCAGTGCTTGCAGACCCTCGTTCTTCCGAGGCGTAAATATTGATAGTAGAAATCCGGAAATCTCGTATTCTCGCTAACTGCCGATTCGTCAATTCACGAACCAATGAAAAGGCATCGTCACATCTTTCTTTTTTCCGGGATTTATGTCCGTCAACTGGCCGAATGAAATCAAGTCTTTCGATATATTAAAACAACCTGTGTGACTGTGTTTTTTAGTTAAGAGATCATTTTTATTTCCTAATCCTTAATTTTATCATATTCTCTTCTATTTTACAGTATTATAACACCTTCGCCGTCATGATGACAAGCGTATTGCTGCAGTTAATTAATTAATAAATCATCTGAAACAGTGAGTTTAATATACAAGAAAAAGGAAAGTTTTGTTATTTTTATAAGTATATTGTAATTGCAAAAATTACTTAAATACCGGAAATCATTTTTGACGCCATACTTAAACGAGTATATACGTACATATATTTAAATGTATCTTTAAATGGATTTTTAATCCGACATTATATCTTAAATGTCGAATTAAAAAAAAATCCTTCTAAAAATTAAAACTCTGAATTTAAATCCGTGTAGAATGTAAAGAAAATCCACGCCACGAGTTATAGCCATTCACTGTTAATAAAGAAAAAAGGAATCTGTGGAGAGCCATGATCACACGCTGAAGTGTTATGACATTTTTAAAAAATATGTAATTATTTGTAAACAAATTTTTAAAGTCAGGAGAATAAAAAAGCTTTTTTATACAAATCCGATTAAATCCGCTTCTATTGTTGGAACACGGTCTTGAAGGTGAAGAAATTCTGATACCCCAGATTGAATTTCATTTTTTTTCTTTTACGTGTGTGTATAAGTGTGTGTGTGCGTGCGCACGCGCGTGTGTGTGTGTGTGTGTGTGTACACGTTTGCTTGATTCGGATTGAGTGACGTATTCTCGAACAGAGGGAAATGCGTAAATTAAATTCGTCTTGGTTGTAATCTACCTGAAGATTCTAGAATATAATCTGCACACACTGTAGCATTGTTTGTGTGTGTCGGTGTCAGTATGAAAGGTGGGGGTAAGTTTTGATGTTTGACCTTGAAAACGTATGTCTAGTATTGCCAGATGGAAAGGAGTCAACGTATGGCATTATGACATTAACATATTACTGGCATCATCACCCTAGAATTACATATATAAGAGCCATTGATTGCAGCGAACAGTCTTTTGTTCTGTTAATTTCTGTTCTATTCTTGACCATACTTTTATGTATTTTTTCTGTCTCTCCACCACCCCACCTCTTTATTTTATTCTACTCTTTTTGTACGCGTTTACTTTTTCATTGCTTTATTTCTTTCTTTTTTCTTTCTTTCAACCTTTCTTAATGTATTTCTTCCTTTCTTTCTATTTTTTTGTATTTCTTTACTCTTTTCTTTCTTCTGTTTCTTCTTTTTTTTTTGCTTTATTTTTTCTTCCTTTCTTTCATCATTTCTTTCTTTCTTTCTTCCTTTCTTTCTACATTTCTTTCTTTCTTCCTTTCTTTCTACATTTCTTTCCTCTTTTCTTTCTTCGGTTTTATATTTTCTGCCATGTTTCTTTCTTACTTTATTTATTTCTTCATTTTTTTCACCATTTCTTTCTTTCTTTCTGAATTTCTTTCTACATTTCTTTCTTTCTAAGCGTATATATCATTTCTTTCTTTTTTCTGTTTCTTTTCTGTGTTTTTTTATTCATTTCTTATTTTTGCCTGCTTTTCTTTCTATATTTTTTTCTTTTTTCTTTCTTCTGTTTCTATATTTTTCTACCCTCTTTCTTTCTTTCTTCCATTTTTCTTTATTTCTTTCTTTCTTTCAGCCTTTCTTTCTTTTTCTGTATTTCTTTCTTCCATTTTTCTTTCTTTTTTTTTCTTTCTTTCTTTCTTTCTTTCTTTCTTTCTTTCTTTCTTTCTTTCTTTCTTTCAGCCTTTCTTTCAGCCTTTCTTTCAGCCTTTCTTTCTTCCAGAATTTCCTTTTACTTTCTTTCTCATTCATTTCTTCATCCTTTCTTTCTTTCTTTCTTTCTTTCTTTCTTTCTTTCTTTCTTTCTTTCATTCTTGCTCTTTTTTCTTTCTTTTTATTATTATTCTGCTATTCTTTGTATCGATATTAAGTAAACTTCGCTTCATACAACATAAAGCCAATCAGTAACATGAAAAGTGTGGTACACACATTATTATAAATGCGGAAGGTCTGCCTCGCTATGAAAATCGGCGTTCAAAATACTTATTTTTACCTTGTCACCAATGGTAAACTTCGTAACTGTTTCAGCCATCAAGTATCTATGACGTTCTTTGGATATTTTCTTTCTTTCTTTCTTTCTTTCTTTCTTTCTTTCTTTCTTTCTTTCTTTCTTTTCGGTTATCTACTTTCTTTCATCACTTTCTTTTTTATTTGTCATCTTTTTTTACCTTCGTTCTTTGTTATTTTCACTAATCTTTGTCTACACACACATTTTTAATATTTGATACCACCATACATTGTCGGAAGCCATTCTATTTTTTATTTTATATCTCACTATTGTCTTATTCCGTCTTCCTTCCTTCTATACTTTTATTTCTTTCTCTTTATTGTATCCTCTCTCGCCCATACTTTCGTCTTTTCTTTATTTACCTTGATTATTCTCTTTAAAACAGGTAATTATATTCAATTAAACTTATTTGTATTTATCTTTCGTCCTCCTCTCTCTATCGTCTCTATTCTTCTTTTTCTAGCACTCTGCTATTTTTCACTTTAACCTTTCAATCACCTACGTTCTTTTTCTTCCCTCTTTATCTCTTCCTGACTTCTCGCCTTTATTCTCCCTTCTTTAAATTCACCTTTCTCTCTCTCTCTCTCTTTCTACTATTTTTCTTTTTATCTTTTTCTTTGCTCCCGTTTCATCTCCTTCTTCTCCGCATATCTTGTTTTATCTCTCTTTCTTTTGTGTTCGTTAAATCCACCCTCTTTCTCCGTTCAAAATTTAAATATTATCTCTTCCAAGTTACTAAAATTAGCTAAGTACAAGTCCAAATCATAGAGGAAAATACGTAGGAAGAATGTACTGTACCAATTTTACAAGCTGGCAGAGGATTTCTGTCTTGAAAATCATAATTCCAAACTTCCGCTTTTATCCAAGTTCCAAAACAGACTTCCGGTGCTGGCAAGAAGTACGCAAATATTTCACAAAAGGCTCTTTTCTCCTTCTTGCGAATATATCTATATCAGTTTCTCTCTCTCTTTGTTTGTGCTACTCTTTTTCTTTATTTATTTGTCTCTCTCCTTTTTCTTTTATCTCTCTATATTTCCTTCACTTCTTTTTCTTTTTTTTGCTGTTTCTTTCCTCTTTCTCTCAAACTGCAATACCTTCCAATACCATAATTCTTTCTCTATAAAAATAAAAGAATCTTTCTCTTCTTTATTCTTTTTCTAAAATTATCTTCACTTGAATTCCCACTCACTTTTTTGTTTGTTTTTAGCTACTAAATATATCTAGTACGTTTTTCCTAAATTTAATTAATTTCTATTTATGTCGGGTTGTTTGTATATATATATATATATATATATATATATATATATATATATATATATATATATATATATATATATGTCCTGTCAGTGATACCGGAAATGGCATTGTTACATTATCTTTGACAACCAGAGCTGAAAGAGAGAAAAAAGTAAAAGAAGAAATAGGGAGAGAGCATAATGACTCAAGGAAATGGTGAAAAAAAAAAAATAACATTCGACACATACGCATATGCATGCAGGCATACGCGTACACACACAGACACACACATAAAGGAAAAAAATCAGCCTAACACCAGTAACTCTCGAGTGATTTGTAACAGCCTATTTATTATATCTCGGTTGCGTCTCTGTCTTTGGGCAGAGTGCACTAAGGGGCAAATCTGTCAAAGAACAGACTCGCAACTGAGGAAAATTATACTGCACGGCCCTCTCATTGCACTAGAGAGATAGATCGGTAAATGCACCGAGGCCAGCGCAACCGACGATTGCGAGAACTCGGGGAATTTTTGTTCGCGCTCGGGATCGCCACATTAAAACGACCTTGTGCCACAACCTGACCTCCTGGGGGGCAGTAAATACAAACTTGCGCATAAATTCATTTTTAAGTTTGTATAAAAAATAACGAAATTGAGAAAATCCACAATCAATTGCTAATCTCTCCTGACGAGTGGACAGAACGTTTACAAAAGGATTCGTGTACGGAACTCCAGAGTTGAGATACTCAATATAACATCAATCAGCTAAGTGACACATTTTATGTGTATTAATCTTACATGTGTGTGTGTATATATATATATATATATATATATATATATATATATATATATTTTTTTATAAAAATTTATAACATAAGTATGTTATAAAATCACTAAAAAATAGCTATTTGTTTCAACACACTCTGTGTCTTATCAAGTGATGGTGTTGAAAAAGAAAATAAATGGTTTTAAAAGTTTCAGATTAATTAACGATCCTACACTAGGGGGAGCATTGTTACAAAAGCTAGAATAACCAATCAAAAACGAAGTACAGAAAGATTCAAAAGCTTGACAACAAAATCCTGCTATTATAGCTATTTAGATCTTTAAATACGTGTAATATTAAAAAATTTTTACTAACTAATAATTATAAATTTATATGATAAAATTTAATATTAAAATTAAAAACTGGCAATTTTTAAAAACCAAATTTAATCACTATTAAGTTTAAAAACTACAAAATTATTGAGAAAAGAAAAAAATGTTTATTCAATTCATTTCTTCATTGAAATTACGTCTGACAAGACAAAAAGCTACAATTCGTCCGGTCATCTGATAATACATGTATATATTTTTTTCTTTTCCGTTTATATTTTAAAGTTTGTGAATATGGTCTTAAACTCACGAGTGACACAACAAAAAACACAATCAGATTATAATACATACGCATCCAGACATAATTAGATACATACACACACACACACACACACACACACACACACAAATATACACACAAAAAAAAAAAAAAAAAAAAAAAAAAAAAAAGGAAGAGGTGAGGGGAATACATGAACAACTCCACAGCCCATTACGAAAAAAGGAGACGTGAAACTAACACTTATACACACACACAGTTAAATGTGAATACACTCTACATACACATAGACACCGATATATACACAAACATACATCCACAATGGCATAGACATTGAGAAATCACAACCAGTAAATATTTCAGACTTAAATAAATGCTAACCACTTATTGAATTATAACTTAAGGGAGCAAATATATAAAGATAAAATGTTTAAAATAATATTATTTAATATATTAAAACGAAAACTCTAAAACAATAAATATCAATAAAAATATATATATATTATTAATCATATAAGTTGATAATAGTTTCATTATATATTTGGCAAAAAAAAACAGGATAAAGAAATCCACAAATATATACAAATATATATATATATATATACACACAAAAAAAAACAAATTAAAAAAAAAAAAAAAAAATATATATATATATTCATACATACATATACGTACAGAAATACACACAAATAAATATATAAACATAAACATATACGTACATATACATATCTATGATAACAAGTACATATGTACGTACATATACATATAAACCTAAATACACACACATATATACACACATAGACTTTTATGCACACATACTTAGATATATAAAAAACAGTCATGATATACTAAAGTTTCCATACCTCCACATACACACAAACTCATACATAATAGGTTCCAACACACACACCTATATATATACATACACAAACATACATAAATATATATACACACATACATACATATCTACAAATAAACATATATATATACATAAATATATCTACCTGCAATAACAACCACCCATATATACATGCATACATAAAAATACAACAACTTTCAACCAAATACATATATAAACGAACTAACATATAGATACATAAATATACCTTCAAACACCAACACACAGCAATATACATATAGTCTAACATACAAATATACAAACACATTCATACAAACAGAAATATACTTAAATATAAATACACATACACAATTAAAAAGGACATACAGATATATATACACATATATATATATGCACACACGCATATATATATACACACATACATACACACATACACATACATATATATATACAAATATATCGTGGCACAAAGCTGAAATCAAGGGGCATCCAGTGAGGAACGAACTCATTACTCAGTCGCACCCAATCTAGTGAACCATGCTGGCCAACCATTATACTGTCGTGATTTAATCATATACATACCTGTACATACTCATACACATACACATACACACACATACATACATATACACACATACATATATATATGCATATATACATATATATTAGCAAATATAAATGGATATAAATCCGACAGAATTTCTTCATACATATATATATATATATATATATCCAACCATATACACACACACACATATATATATATATATATATATATATATACAAACATATATATATATATATATATATATATCTACATACATACATACATACATACATATACACACATACACACACAAATACATACATATATACACACACCCATACACACATACATATATAGGCACACACATACACATATACAGTAATAATTATTAACCTTTTCTCTCATAATCTACCTTACCTTCCACATAATATATATATATATATACACACACACTCACATATATATACATACATACATACCCCACACATACACCCTCACATGTAAAAAATATATATATATATATATATATATATATATATGTGTGTGTGTGTGTGTGTGTGTGTGTGTGTGTGTGTGTATATGTGTATATAAATAAAAAGTAAGAACAGTAAGATATATAATCCGGTGTTCTTATAGATATTTTTATTTTTACAAAAAAATCGCTTGAGGATGAAATGGAACTAATGCTTTTAATTTAATTGCAAAATTAAATTCGTGGCTTTTAGCTTCTATTTTTGAAACATGGTTAGAACTGTGTAACGGAAAAAAACATATTTTAAATCAATTAATTTATAATATATATATATATATATATATATATATAGATAGATAGATAGATAATCAGAAATGGATTAAACCCGACAAATATTTAATATATTTTCTGTTTATACGTTATTTCTTATGGATACACTTATTTGTGTAAATGCTCTGATTTTTAATTAAACGGTATTAATTACATTTACCGTTCTGAATGTTCGAGAAATTTCGTAGAAAATATGCGTCCTTATTTCTCGAACATTCGGACCGGTAAATGTAATTAATACTGATTAATCGAAGAACAGATCATTTGCTCAAATATGTGTAACCATAAAAAATAACGTATAAACAGAAAATATATTAAATATTTGTCGGATTGTATGTTATGTTGTCATTGTTTACGTTAGGACACAAAGTCAGAGCAGATAGGATAGATCAAGAAAGATCAGCGAACGTGTGTTTAAAAGCAGTAATTTGTGCTTTGCTTAACTGGACGTTCTCTGTGGCTGAACGGTCATAGCACGTCTGTATCTTATATGGATGCTATCCGTATAGGACACAGGTTCGATTCCTTTCGGAGAAAGCATAATTTCTATGAAATTTCTCAAACATTCAGTACTGTAAATGTAATTAATACTGTACTGTTTAATTAAAAGAACCGAGCATATCCATAAAAATAATGCATAAACAGAATATATATATATATATATATATATATATATATATATATATATATAAAATGTATAAACATATATAAACATGTATATATATATATATATATATATATATATATATATAATGTATAAACAGAATATATATATATATATATATATATATTTTAACCTTCTAAATTATATATATATATATATATATATATATATAGTTAAACCTAGAAATTGGTAGACAAACCTACCAAGGTTTCACCTAAGCGGATCGTCAAGGAAGGCTGGCTTCCCTGACGATCCGCGAAGGTGAAACCGTGATAGGTTGTCTGGGTCTCTAGGTTTAATTTGGTCTTCTCTACTTATTGCATTGAGCACTTTATTTAGTTATTTTGCCTACTCGTATCAGAGTTTTTTTTCTTTGGGTTTTGAACTTGTATGCTAGACGATTATTTTCGGCTGACGTCCATGTTCTTGGTTCTTTCTTTTTTTTATACCTTTTTTTTTTCCTTTGGTATTAGTTTGATTATTTGCAAATCAAGACACCGAATGTTTTCCCCAATGAGTATAGTTTCTTATACTTATAAGATTACTACTACTATTAATAATAATATATATATATATATATATATATATATATATATATATATATATATATATATATATATATATATATATATATATTCAGGAAGTATATTCGAATCGAAACAGCCCAAGATGCGTATTACAAATTGAAGATGTTAATATCTATACAGAAGTTTAAATATCAGAGAAGTGATTGAACAGAGGATGGAGAATGTGACACCAAAATCCCAACACGCATTGGATTAGCGGAATATACACTCCAAAAAAATAAGCAGTGTGCTGAGAAACAGAAGAATTTCGTTAGAAACAAAGACAAGTATGTTGGATTGCTATGTGATAACCACACTCCTATATGGCAGTGAATACTGGACCATTTCTCCACGGATGGGGAGAAAATTGGAGGCAACATGAATATGGTTCAACAGAAGGATACAAAATGAACACACACACAGTTCAGACAGCTGAATTTCGTTGGATACATAATGAAGAAAGAGGGCAACGAAAATGTAAGCCCCACAAGACATATTGAGGACAAGATAGCTAGTGGGGAGGTAGGGAATCTCTTACCTGACGATCTTGTGCGATTGATTTGTTGATTTGTTTTCTACGGTTTATCAACCCTTTGCAAGTTATTTAAAGCCAGAAAATATTTTTAGATTGTAAGAAGTTTTTTGAGGTAATAATGATTTCATAATACAAGTCTTACTAATTAACCCAGATTTGGGGGGATAAGGTGAATTCATACCTTTCCCATGGGTATTTGCGCGTAAGTGAATATAACAAACCCAACTGGAATTGGAACTCGACTTTCCGATTAACAATTTCAAGCCATTTTCTATTACACCACCCACACATTCAAGCTTGCAGCACCTGCTTTTACCAAGTGGTCACCCATCTAGGTACTGATCAGAATCGACGTTGCTTAACCTCGCTGATCGTATTGGGGCCATGATGTTGCCGTAAACAGAATCCTGTGTAAATAGATGACGAAATGTGGGGCGGAAGCCTTAGTAAAGGAAGAAAAACTGATAAAGGTTACAAGGGATAGGAAATTTTGGAGAGCCATAATCTCCAAGTCTTAAAGGGACGCGGCACATAGAAGATGATCTCTATTTCTGATCATTTCCAGCCAAGACAAGTACACGCTAAATACTATATGTCATGTTTTTGCCAGCCTTGATTTGACTTTCTTTCTTTCTTTCTTTCTTTCTTTCTTTTTTTCTTCATTTTTCTTCGCGCTCTATTCATCTTGACTGATTCAGAAATCATAAATTTTTCTTCGTATTAACTTTCTCAAAAACCTATTCTTTCTTTCTCTATCTCTCTCTTTTTTTCTATTTCATACATTATGTTTCCATCGACAATTCTGCCCTCATTCACTTACGCCATTCTTTTTATCTCGAACTTTGCCAACGGTAAGTCTTCTGCTAATGGAAGTCATATTGAATGGGTGATGTTCTCCAGTAAGCGGAAGGGCGGCCATAATCATATTTTTAATAATACTTGGCTTCCCTGGCGCATTTTTTTGGAATTAATAACACCTGACATTAAAAGACAATTGAATGAAGAATCGATGAAACTACTTGTTCCTTTTTCAGTATCATCTTCTGTATACAGGTTCCCTTCAGGACATAAGCGACCATGGCTCTCCACAACTTCCGATCCCTTGTGGCTACTTAGCCGTTTTTCAGCCTATGTTAAGATTCCCGCCGAAATTTCGCCATCCATTCCCCCAAGCTTGTCAGGTAAGTTGATTGCTGTCTTCCCCTATTTCTTTTGCCCTCATTTTGTCCCGTGAGGGTTAAGTTTTCTAAGCACTCCTTCCTCATTATTTGATCAAGTAATTTCAGCTGTCTCTTCTTGATTCGGAGTATAATTGCTCTTTCTGTTGCCATTTTCTTTTAGACTTCCTTGTTGCATAAAGCTCCGTTCATGGAATTTTCAGTAGCCGTTTAATTTACAGGGTGTCGACGTGACAACTCACACACACACACAAACACACGCATATATATATATATATATATATATATATATATATATACAGGGTGCGGAAAAATGATCTGACACATTTGTGGGTTTAATAAAAGCGAAAGAAAGTCCCATTCTATGACCACAATATTTATATATATATATATAAACTAAGATCAAACACATTTTACATAGATAAAGCTCTTTGTAACCTGTACGGTGTACTCGGGTACAATTTGTCGTATTTCTTTAAGGTATGAGTCTATTGGAATTTTTTCCAATCAAATCGAGGGCTCCAACTACAACTGGAATTATTAATGTTCTCATTTGCCACATTTTTGAGATTTCCACTTCAGGATCCTTGTATATTGATTGTTTTTGAAGATCTTCAAAGATACATTACAATCTGCAGGGAGTGCAATGTCAATAAGAAAGCACATCCTGTTCTTGTGACCTTTGACCACGATATCTGAGCGATTAGCTTTGACTGTCCTGTCTGTACGTATTGTACGGTTCCATAAAATGGTACAGGTCCTATCCCTGTAACCGGGTCTGGGTTATGTTCATACCAGTTTCTTGCAGTTTCCTTCACGTAAAAGTTGCATATATTTCGGTACAGATACTGGCCTACTTCATTATGCCGAGTTTTATATTCAGTGGGCGCTAACACAGTGCAACCTGATACAAGATTGTTTCTGGATATTATCACAGAATCGGCATTTCGGGTTGATACAATTTTTCAGTATGCGTGCTTGGTAATTTATTAAATAAATATACATTTTTCTCACCGTTTAGTACAACGTTTCATGCACGTAGCAATTTTTAGGTACTGATTAAGTTTATTAGTTTTATTAAAAAATAATGTTTTCCAAGTCATTACGAAGGTATACTGAGTAAATTATTTACTTTTCTGTTTTATTTTATGTTCATCAATGTTTTTTCTTAAAATCTCAAAATATTTCGTCAATATTTTCTTGGGAAGCATTGTTTACATTCTGTTTGGTCGACTCTTGCTTCTGCAAAATTAAATCTCAATTTTTAACTTTTTATTTGTTTTTGAAGTATCTGTGATCGTAAGAGAAGACACGGTGGTGTAATGGATAGCGGCTCGGATTGAGGAATCGGAAAGTCGAGTTCGAGTTACAGTCGTATCCATTACATTCACTTACGTGCTAATATCCTTGAGAAAAGTATGAATCCTCTTTTTTCCCTCCAAAAAAAAAAAGCTAAGGCCAAATAGCAGAACAGAACTTGGATGGCAAATGGTCTACCATAGAAAGAAATGGCAACCTACTGCGGAGAAAAAAATCTGCCTCGTCAGTCATATATCGAAAGATAGATGATCGCCTAAGCGTGTATCACACATGGCACATAACTGACTGACTGTGATACTTTCTATGTTGAGATTAGTTACATTTATTTCAAGTTTACTAGTTACGGATGATATAGATAATATAAGGAGCCTAGTATCTGTGTTATGCTTTCTTTTCTTCCCCACTTTTTTTGATTTAGTGATTTTTTTAACGCTAGTCTTTTGTATTCTGTATATAAAATAACTACTAGAATAAAGGGAAACTATTTTAAAGCGATGGGAAAGTGATTGAAGCTGGCAACGTTATTGGTCCTGGTATTTCACCTTAAGTGACTTTACCACCAACATAACATAGCTTTCCTTTGCCTTATCAATAAATATTTTCATGGTAATTGTTCAGATGAGCTTTTCTCATGCGTACTTCGACTTTACCAAGTCAAGCGCAGTACTAGATTGGCAGCTAGGTCTCAGAATTTCACTGTTGAAATTCTTAGTTGTAACCGTAAGTTCTTTGCTAATAATATCTTCTCCCGCACTTCTGGCTTGTTGAACTCTCTTCCGGTTTCCTACTTTCCTGTAAACTACGATCTTCAAAAATTTAAAGGCAATGCCAATCGTCGTCACCTGCCTTCTTAAATTGTCCCCTCTGTTTTTTACCCTCTTGCATCAAATCGGTTTTTATTGCTGTGTTTGGGGTGAAATGATAAGAATAAAAGAATTTTAAAAGTATTTTTTTCTTCATGTAGATATTCGGGGCTGTCCATTATAAGGGCTATTAAATAAAAAAAACTTATACTTATTCTGAATGAAGATAAAACATAGATACGGTTAATACAATACCATCCAAAGATACTAGTCTATGACTTATTAAAAACGCACAAATTCAACACTTCAATGTGATCTACTGTCTCTAGTCAATATAATATGAAAGCAGAAGTTGACGCTTCCGTGGTTAAAATACAAGTGAGGAAAATTGGTTTTCTGTGCAGGCGAATTACGCATAACAATCGAATAGGAAATTAAAAAGGAATTAAAACATTTAGAAAGCTTCCCGCCTAAAATAAAAAAAAAACTCTCCTCTTTGAGCAATTTAGCGAACTTATAGGAAATTCTGTCGTCCAGATTTTGTTTTATATTAAAAATCCAATCGTCCAAATTCCAAACAATAATAAAATGAAAATAAAGAAACATGGGTATGCCTGTTAAAAAATCATTTGTACATGAATTCAAAAGAGTTAAAACTATTAGAAATATTCTTTACTTGAGTCTTTGGGTAGTTGGCTCACAGAATATCTGTTGTTTCGAGAAGGCTTTTTATCGTTAGCGAAGATTCACTGACCGACTTTGTTGTTGTTGTTGTTGTTGGAGATGTTTCGTTTGAAGTCGCCGATGTTTTCGTTCGAAGCCGTCAGTTTCTTTCAGCACGCGCTGTGGAGGAAGGCAAAAGCTATGTAGCCAATTCTTTTCTTGTGTTCAGCTTCGAGACAGCAGCTACTCTGCTCTCTGAAACTCGAAATCTGTGGGGTTTTATAAGAAAATTTTCCCGAGTGTCGGCTGAAGAAAAATAAGATTTTAGTTTTCTCTGATTGGTCAAATATTTCACATGGCGATGTTAATTTCTAACCAATAGATTTGATTTAAACGGCATGTGTTGTAGTGTGGAATCTTTTTGGCATGTTTGTAATATCTGTTTTGGTGTAGAAAATATGGTGTGGGCGTATTTTAATATGGTATGTATGTGGGTATGTAATTGTGTTGGAAATATGGTTTATTTCTTATAAACTTAAAAAAGAATATTCCATTCTGTTAGGATAAACTAAAATGAAGATATTTTCAATGGTCTATTTCATGAAGACTATTACCAACCATCTCATCTTACGTTGCTACTGTATGAATTATGATTGAAATTTTGCCGACGCCAGATTATCTGTATCTTCATTTTCTGTTAGTTCCAAAGAATAAACGAAATGCTTTGTACGTTTAAATATTTTACACTCTATTGAATATGTTTCTTTATTAATCAAATGTGAGTCAACCACTAAAGTTTATTATTCTCTTTTCAGTGAACTCTAAAATCAAAGAAGTTTTTATTCTCTTTAGTGAATTACATCTAATCTGTGAATAAGTCCTGAAAGTTTCATTAAAATCTGACAATTATATGATTTTTGTAAGAATTTCCAATAATTTCAAAATCAATGTGCTTTTCATCTGGAAAAGAAACTAAAATTTCCCATACAAATTTATGGTCTTCTGTTGACGTAAGTTAAACAAAGTTTAAGGTTCAAAAAAAGATTAAAAATATAATTTCATAATAAAAATCTTTTGTTGATTTTTAATAACAAATAGATTTTTACGATAAAACTTTAGTTTTTATTAAGTTTGGGCATTTTTTCATCATGTATGCTCATTTTTAGCGAAATTAGAGGAACCTATACCTAATTATAAATAGGAACAGGTTTTATTTTATGAAGTGTATCATATTCTACAACTGCAAAACTTATTTTATATCTGTCATTCGAATTTATGACTGTGTTTAATTATAAATTTAAAAGGAAAAGCATATATCTTGTCATATTTTTAACAGTATTTTGCTGTCCTATTCGAAAAGGTCGTATCTTTCGTAGCTAGTTGTCTCTCAATGTAAATATTCTTTCTGGTTTCAAACTTAATCGTTTAGCCCGTGACAGACTTGCCGCTGCATGGGTCGATCAACTATATATTTCTGGTGTAGGCAGTGATCCTCACAGATTAACAAAAGGTAAAATTTTAACGCTACTTTTCGGAAAAATCAGCCCTTCACACCTTTAAAATCATATTTTTAAGGTCTAAAGGGCTGGCAAATTGAAAAACATAGATATGAAAAATAAAAATATGGCCAGCTAAGATATTAAAAATACTTATATGCACACATTCAAGTTGACAAATATTTAAATTTTCTAAGGTAACATCGCGTAAAATAAAATTAAAAAGATCTCTTTCTATTTATCAACAGTCTTTAAATATTGTCGAATTTGTACGTACCAATGTTTTGTTCACATACAATAATCGATTTTACAAACAAAATTTCGGCCTGTCTATGAGTTCACCTCTCAGCAGTGCATTAGCATGCTTCTTTTTCTTAAAGCATTTTTCATTAAATTAGACTTCTCAAGTTCACTGTTATGGCTCTTTTTAGTCTAGATGGGAGTTTCCTTCCTAACTTTTTCTTTATGGTAGTGTGGAAAATATTATATCATTATTTCCCCTTCTAGATAAGTAAGCTGCTTCTTTTAGTTTTTGTTACTGCTGGATGACTTCAATTGATTATTATTGATTAATTCGTTTTCTACGGTTTATCAACCTTTGCGGGTTATTTAAAGTCAGAAAATATTTGTAGATTTTAAGAATTTTTTGAGAGAGATTTAGTTATGTAAGTCATACTGATTAACCTACAGCTGAGAGGAAGTAGTGGATTCATGCCTTTCATAAGGGTAAGTGAATCTAACGATCCCAACCGCTACTGGAAATCGGTTCAACGTTTACCAATTCCGAAGAATTATTCATTACACCACGCGCACATCCTGCTATTCCCAAGTGGTCACTCTTCAAGGGTCGATGTTGCTTAACTCTGGTGATTGTACGGAAACAGAAACCAGTGTTTCAACGTGTGTGGCCCGAAGCCGGAAGTCTTCAAGTGATGTGATTTTTTTTTTTATATATTATATATATATATATATATATATATATATATATATATATATATATATAGAGAGAGAGAGAGAGAGAGAGAGAGTTAGATTTGTGACCTTAGGTTTCACGGTATTTGCGATCGTCAGACAAACTGATTAATTTTTTAAATTTTGGATTTATATATGGTTGTGTATATCGTTGTTTTTATGGTATCGGGAGGAAAAATTGTTACTATATATATATATATATATATATATATATATATATATATATATATATATATATATATATATAAAACACACTCTTGTGTAAACTAATTGAAACAAAAAGAAATAGTTCCGTTATTAATTACTCTTTTCCAATGAAACATGATCCTGTGCACATGTTAGTACTTCGTATGTCCATTCCATGAAATCGTTCATTGCAGATTGACCACAGGTTCTCGATTGGATTTAAATCAGAAGAGTTTCCGTGTCAGTCAATAGTACTTTGTTTTGTTCACTGGTAAGGCTTTGCAGCGTTACAATTTTCGTACTCTTCCTTGGAGTAACGTCCATCGCAGACAATGGGCGGGATAAAATTCTGATGTAATCACAGATGACGCAATATTTTTCAAGGCCAAACAAATTTCAACACTCACCCCGAAAATAGATTCATATTATTGCACACTACTGCAAATAAACTAATCTGAGGAAAAAATAGAAATCGATTACCCCTGTCACTCCAGTGGGTATAAAACTGACCGTATGGTGAAAGAAAGGAAACTAAATCGGTTGTTTCATTTAATCTGCACAAGGATATATATATATATATATTGGAATAATGTTTTGATACCACAAAACAAATATAACGATTTAAAGAAAATGAATTTCTTTTGTATGACCATTTTTTTTTTTTTTTTTTTTTTTTTTTGCAGGACCTAGGTACCTTTCGGCCAACGCTTCATCAGGGTCATTCGTTGGCAAATGATTTTAAACAAACAATGAAAATGAGAAGAACGCCAAAATGGTATGGTTGGAACACGTCTAAAATCTTACGAAGATATATATACGTAAAATTAAAATAAATTTACGCATTATTTACGCATTTATTTTAATCGTAAATTTATATATATATATATATATATATATATATATATATATATATATATGTATGTATGTATGTATGTATGTATGTATGTATGTATGAATATGGTGTAGGGGTGCTCATGAATATTCATCGGAAGCGGAAAAGTCAGGAAAATTCATGGGTGTGATGTAATACAGTTCAATGTCTAATAAACGAAACAGAGATTTTTTTTATATACCAAAAACTTGGAAAAACCAATAACAATTTTGGTTCTTGTATATAAATACTTGCCACAAAATAGATTCCTTACATTTACTTTGAGAAAGTCCCTCAGGGGAGGGAATGCGTCTGCTAAGAGAAGTTTTCCTTTTGTCTTTATTCTTATTTCCATTTTACAGATATAATATATCTGAAAATTTTCACACGCACACAAACATGTGTGTGTGTGTGTGTGTGTGTGTGTGTGTGTGTGTGTGTGTGTGTGTGTGTGTGTGTGTGTGTGTGTGTGTTTTCAACCTCTTTCCGCTTTAAATATTAACCACATCCGCCCCAAACTTAAAGCAACGTCGTGTTTCTATCATGAATAGAAAATGTGAGTAACGACGACTTTTTATGGAGAATAGGAACTACAACGAAACTTATGCTTACAACCAGAAACTGTTGAAGAGATGGTCTGGAACAAACAGCGAGTAACCTACTTATAACGAAGGATGTTAAAAAGTCAAAAGTTACTTTTTACTTACAAAGAGCAACACAAGATAGGATATTGTGTAGACCCACGTCCTGAAGGGCCATGGCAACTATAAGGAAGAATCTACCGTATAGGTTTCAGCTCTCACAGTGTCAAATGAGGGAAGAAGGGCCTTAGCGCAAAAAAAAACAAAAACTTATTTGTTTATATATGGTTTCTATAACCAAATCCACATCGGTAGTTGCAACTCGTGTCTTTATTTAATCAGGTTATATTCAAATTTAAGAGAGGCGTACTCTGCTCACACAGGCCATGCCAATATATTAGAAGATTCTAGCAACCATTCTAACTTAATAATTAGTATCGGCTAAGCCGAAATCATCATATTACATCAAGAACAGAGATTCGACAAAGTTTGTATTGAAATACTGCGTCTATTTCAGTGAAAGTAATCCAGATCTCATCAAGAAACAAAATATTTTCCGGCTTAAATCACAGTCCTATCTAAACATTAGTAATCAAGAGGAAACTTTTGTTGATTGTTCTGTTTCATAGGAAAGCAGCAAAGCTACGGAGATATTTTTGGACGGCAACTGTTTCAAGGTCTCTCAAGATTTTTTCGTGGAACGTTTTCATAGAATTTCCGGGTTTATTTCTGAGGTCAACCAATTTATATATGCTTAATCGCATACATCAGCTATCGAAAAGCAAACAAAGGGAAAAATAAGATATTCTATTATTTGTTGTTTTTTATTTTAAAGATTTTCCGTGAACAAAACAGGGACATTCTTCAGTTTATTTTTTAAAGGTTTCTCAAGTAGAAAAAGTAGAAGAAAGAAAAGTATGAAAAGAAGAAAAAGGAAATAACATGTTAGAAATGTAAGAAAGTTGTGGAAAAATGATGAAAAAAAAAAAAGATTTGGTGAAAAGAAAGGGAGACAGAAAGAAAAAATCAAGATGTTCAGCATCTTAATTTTTTTTCGTTTTTTTATTTTAAATGTAAGTTGTAGAATGATGAAGGACAAAAATAAAAATTCGGTGAAAGAAAGAAAGAAAGAAAGAAAGAAAGAAAGAAAGAAAGAAAGAAAGAAAGGCAGAAAGAAAGAAAGTTGCTAAAAAATGTTAGCTGCAAAATGATTACGGAAGAAAATTCCGCTAAAAGAAAGAAAGAAAGAAAGAAAGAAAGAAAGAAAGAAAGAAAGAAAGAAAGAAAGAAATGAACATGCCGAAAATGTAAATTGTAGAATGATGAAGGAGGAAAATAAATATTTTGGAGAAAGAAAGAAAGAAAGAAAGAAAGAAAGAAAGAAAGAAAGAAAGAAAGAAAGTTGCTGAAAAATGTTAGCTGCAAAATGATTACGGAAGAAAATTCCGGTAAAAGAAAGAAAGAAATGAACATGCCGAAAATGTAAATTTAGAATGATGAAGGATGAAAATAAAATTTGGAGAATGAGAAGAAAGAAAGAAAGAAAGAAAGAAAGAAAGAAAGAAAGAAAGAAAAAAAGAAATGAACAGGCCGAAAATGTAAATTGTAGAATGATGAAGGAAGAAAATAAATATTTTGGAGAAAGAAAGAAAGAAAGAAAGAAAGAAAGAAAGAAAGAAAGAAAGAAAGAAAGAAAGAAAGTTGCTGAAAAATGATTACGGAAGAAAATTCCGGTAAAAGAAAGAAAGAAAGAAAGAAAGAAAGAAAGAAAGAAAGAAAGAAAGAAATGAACATGCCGAAAATGTAAATTGTAGAATGATGAAGGAGGAAAATAAATATTTTGGAGAAAGAGGGAGAGAAAGAAAGAAAGAAAGAAAGAAAGAAAGAAAGAAAGAAAGTAAAGAAAAAGAAAAAGAAAGTTGCTGAAAAATGTTAGCTGCAAAATGATTACGGAAGAAAATTCCGGTAAAAGAAAGAAAGAAATGAACATGCCGAAAATGTAAATTTAGAATGATGAAGGATGAAAATAAAATTTGGAGAATGAGAAGAAAGAAAGAAAGAAAGAAAGAAAAAGAAAGAAAGAAAGAAAGAAAGAAAGAAAAAAGAAATGAACAGGCCGAAAATGTAAATTGTAGAATGATGAAGGAAGAAAATAAATATTTTGGAGAAAAGAAAGAAAGAAAGAAAGAAAGAAAGAAAAAAAAAGAAAGAAAAAGAAAGAAAGAAAGAAAGAAAGTTGCTGAAAAATGATTACGGAAGAAAATTCCGGTAAAAGAAAGAAAGAAAGAAAAGAAAAGAAAAGAAAGAAATGAACATGCCGAAAATGTAAATTGTAGAATGATGAAGGAGGAAAATAAAATTTGGAGAATGAGAAAGAAAGAAAGAAAGAAAGAAAGAAAGAAAGAAAGAAAGAAAGAAAGAAAGAAATACTGAACAATGTAAGACAGTTGTGGAAGGATAGTGGAAGAAAATAAGAAAGAGTTAGGCAAGAAAATTATAGAAGGGGAAAATTAAGAAAACCGTAAATACGGACAAAAAGGAATGTAAAAGATGGCCCAACACAAGAAGAGTGAATAACGAAGAGGATAAAACAAAAGGAATTTGAAAGGGAACATTTCCTGTCATAAACAATAAAAAGAAAGGAAAGCAAAAAAAAATTGAACAGAAATGAAAGAGTGAGTAAATAGGAGAGGGAAATACGAGAAGAAAGGAAGAAAGAACAACATATAACAGCAATAACAACGGCAGAAAAGACATGATCGTGAATGCAACTCCAACGAATACGGTTGCACCGAACAGACATAAGAGATCTTAAGCTGCTCTGTATTCCACAAGCATTGGTTTCTCCTGGCAGGCATAATTATGTGTGATTGTTTGTTACTTACCAATACCATTCGATGGTAATGGTTTGAGACATCACATTGAATATCCCAGTTTATAAGCTCACATCGTTTCTCTCCTGCCATCGTTGGTTTAGCTCAGTGGTTAGGACAGGGTCTAGATCAATGCATCTCAGAGGCTTCATTTTCATTCTTCCCTCATTTGAAATTGTTATCTATGACCTTATTTTTCACACTATTCTTTTATAGTCCGTGGATCGCCACACCATGGCACATGCACATCAGCTGTCATCATTCGCTGCGTTAAACCACGGCTTGACAGGCAGGTTCATGATAACAGCTTGTATCGGGCTGCCGATTTGTTTTCGTGCTTAGAATATCGCCTTGACTACCAGGCGTCGGATCGTGCTAAGTCTGATCCCTTCCTTGAATCCTTAACGCCAAGGGTGACCTTACCAGGAGCTCACATCTAGCAAGAGACCAGGTGGATCCCCAGATCTTCAATTCAAGGATCAGCTCAAAGACAATTTGTTAAGGACAGAAATCGATCCGGTCAATTGGGAGACGAAGGCTGCAGAAAGAACAAATAGGAGAAAAAACAGTTCATGAAAAAACAACATCCTTCGAAAACACCAGAACACAAATAGAAGAGACAAACAGAGGCCAAAGAAAAGCCAGAGATCTCCATCCCCTGAACTCTCCTACCCTACCATGCAGTGGATGTGGCCGTATCTTCAGATCCAACAGAGAAGGAAATGTCGATGTGTACCCCTACACTCGACAACGAGTTCCGTCAATTGACGATGACGACTTTTATAGTGGCATTCTTCTATATACTGTTTTCCTTCATGACGTCGGCGAGCAATGTTTCCTTTTACGATCTCTTCCACTTCTTCTTCTGCGTTCCATTTACACAATCAAGTTAGGCAGGTATTCTCAGCATCTTTCTGTAGAACTACATCTCTGTTGCCTCAAGTTTTCTCCTCATCTGTGAGGAAACCATCCAGCATTCTTTGCTATATAGTAGGATTGATATTATAGTGGTATTATTGAAACAATCTATGAAGCCGAATTGCTTTATTAATTGCAATCAAATGAAAACGAAACACATTGCAATAGATCATAACAGCCCAAATGTGGTTTTAGAAACCAAAAAGACACTTTATTGCCCTTAAAAGAGAATAAAGACATAAAATTATAGACACAAATATAACTTAAGCAATTAATGAAATGTTTTATATGAAATATAACATAAGCAATATGAAATATAACATAAGCAATTAATGAAATTTTGAATCTTATATTATTCCTTAGCTTGGTGGTGGTATTAATAATATACAATGCATAATAATTTGAATCAAATGTATTTCGTTTTTCAGCATTACACAATATCTCTCGAGAGCTATTGTATGTTGTTTTCGAACTCATTTCATGCTATTCATATGGCATCTTTTGATGATCGCATTTCTCCTGGATATGAAATATTTGCTTTCCTTTCTTTTTATTGTTTATGACAGGAAATGTTCCCTTTCAAATTCCTTTTGTTTTATCCTCTTCGTTATTCACTCTTCTTGTGTTGGGCCATCTTTTACATTCCTTTTTGTGTGTTCGTGGTCGGTGTCACTAATGTCTTGTCATTTTAAATCATCATAATTGATGACAGATCGTCCTAATTTTCTGGGCTTTATTTCAAGGAAGAAGTCTCTATTCTTAACGTAGTTTTAGAGAGTATCCCCAGGTAGTGTTTCATACGAGCAGCTCAGTGCTTGTATCCGTTTCTCTTACATGCTTTTCTATTCAGACCATCACAGCGTTGTTTTCGCTTTACGGTCACTGTATTCTCCAACGGTGAGGCACGGAGGAGTAATGGATAGTGGCTCGGATAAAGGAATCGGAGAGTCGAGTTCGAATTCATTACGTTATCTTATGAGCTAATAACCTTGGGAAAAGTAGGATTCTATCTCTTCTCCCTCAGCTATGGGTTAAATATCAGGGTAATTTTCTTGGCTTTCTTTAAATATCTTTCTATGAGAAGGATAATTCTGGATTCAAAACCTAGGGTATAGATCGAAGGCGACTCACACCATATTCCGTGGAATTCGGCTGTCGGTTAATGACTTGGTAAGGAGATTGCCTAATCTACCTGAAAGCCCACTGAAAGGATCATGAGGAATAAGTATCGAAGTCTTTTTCTTTTGCCTTCAGGTCCTCCAACGATTGAAGCACTCGATAGTCTGATGATGACTCTCCAACCTTCCTCAGTTGGTAAACATCTCAGAATTCTGTTTCCTCATGCTTAGAGGGTACATCGTATCAATTCATTCTCTCTAGTCTATTTGTTTTTAACCTAATGTCTGTACTGAAGTGGTGGAGTTTTTTAAAATCCTTTCTTTCTTTATCAGAAGGTCACACACGTTTTTCATCTCTATGCTAGGTATACTGAGGAGATTGTCAGTTACGAATCATGTGTGCTGAATCTTTCAGTCATCTTCCAGTATTGTTCTCTGTCTATTATTGTTATAACTAGCATTTGGTTGCAAAGAAAAACAACAAACAAAGATTAAATTTTCAACAGCGTGTATTCGTCAAAATTCGGAATATATACATAGTTGTTTAAAAATTTGGCAAAGATTGTTCTTGTATGGTTCTTCAGTTGTTTCTGTTCAAGAAAGCGATAAGGCTGTTGTCGGTAGAGCCAGAAGTTGCTCAGTTTCTTGAGTTGATTGACCGAAGTAACAGTTTGGGTCAAAGGATAGAATTTTGAATTAAAGGTCTTTATTCAAGTCCCAAAGATAGATTTCTCTCATTCGGTTTCCTCAAGCTTAGAGGATACATCATATCAGTTCATTCTCTCTAGTCTATTTGCTTTTAACCTAATGTCTGTAATCAGGTGGTGAGCATGACAATAAATAAAGGCAGCAAGGTCTCTGATCAGAATATTGCAGGTTTTGAGGAGCCTGGAACCACCTCTTAATTACTGCAACTTCTGAAAAGTTTTCAGAGTACAGCACAAGCTGAAGAAGGCGAGCGAGTATAACAGCCTAAACGTTGTGAGTATAACAAGCAAGATGAACATGCTGATTCGAATGGAGAGAAATAATAATAATAATAATAATAACATTCAAGAAAGGTAGAATTACAGAAACACCCTCAATAGATTTAGATTTTGTCACAAAGATTAGGGAACTATAGCATGATGGAGCCTATAAGTACCTAGGAATTAGCGGAGGAGATGGTATACAACATAGCAAAATGAAGGAGAAGGTAAGAAAAGAGTACTACATGCTAAATACCGCACTGAACTATAAAAAAAAAAACAGAATATCAGCTATAAACACATTGGCTGTCCCTGTGGTGCAATACAGCTTTAATGCCCTTAACTGGACCATAGCTGAAATTAAGCGAATGGACGCCAAAACAAGAAAGCTTCTCACTTGCTACCGCATGCATCATCCTAAAGCTGAACTGTCCTACAAAACTACAACAATTGGCCTCCAAAGATACTTGGAAACTACAGAAGACTGCATGATGATATGCGTCAAGGAACAGGAAAGTAGTAAGCGTCTTTACTCCGTAATAAAGGAAGCCAACAAATTCAAAATGGAGTTTCAAATGGGCGCAGAAATGCAAGTACAGCACAATACACCGGCTGAAACTGCAAAATACTTAAAAAGACAGCAAAGACAAATGCAACCGACCAGATACAGAAGTGATGGAATGATAAAACGTTTCCTGGCCAATACTCTGCCCGTACCAAACAATCTGACGTAGACAAAGCCCGTACCCATCAGTGGCTACGTAGTGCAGGGTTGAAAGCTGAAACTGAAGATTTTATCCTTGCTGCACAGGACCAATTCTTGTTAACTAGGAATTATCAAGCACATATACTAAAATATTGATCATCTTGTATCAGGTTACATGATATTGGCAACCACTGAATATAAAACCCGGCATGACAGAGTGGGCTAATATCTGCACTGGAAAATCTGCAACTTCTACGGGAAGGAAACTGAAAGAAAATGGTATAACACCACCCTGACACGGTTACGGAGATAGGACCTGTTACAATTCTATGAGACTACACAATACACACTGACAGAACAATCAAAGCCAACCGCCCAGTCATTGTTATCAAAGACCACAAACAAAAAAGTGCCTCCTCATTGATATGGCAGTCCCTGCTGACTGCAATGTATCTTTGAAGATATTCAAAAAACTGTCAAAATACAAGGACCTTGAAATAGAAATCTCGAAAATGTGGCATATGGGAACATCAACAATCCCTGTTGTAGTTGGAGCCCTAGGACTGGTTGGAAAAGATTGCAGTAGACTAATTGAAGGGATTCCTGGAAATGCCTCAAAGGGATACAAAAAATTGTTCTGACAAGTACAGCCCACACTTTACGAAAGGCTTTATCTATGTAATTTTTTTTTCTTGTCAGTGGAAAGTGTCATGATGCCATTTCTAACCTTAGGCCCCTGGGCGGGACCCGGAAAGAAATGTGTAAACGCCAGAAATCAAAGAAAATAATAATAATAATAATAATAATAATAATAATAATAATAATATACTTCCGAGCTTAGGTCTCTGGTCGGGACCCAGAAAGAAATGAGTATAGACCAGAAACCAAAGGAAATAAAACAACAACAATAACAACAACAACAACAACAACAATAATAATAATAATAATAATAATAAAAACTATTCCTGTTGTAGTTGGAGCTTTGGGTCTAATAAAGAAAGGAACTTAAGAACAAATCAACAAAATCCTTGGTGCACCATCTGTTGAAGAAATCCAAAAAATAGTTCTAAAAAGCACAACTCATATTCTGCAAAGAGTTTGTCCATTTAAGGTTTTTAGTTAATAGCTGCCTTTTGTTTAACTAAACGGAAACAACAAAAAATTGCATCCTTCGCTTGCTCTAGGTCAAAGGTTATGATCGCCATTTGATTATAAAACAAAAGCAGGTGAAAAAAAATTTTTTAAAAAGAAATAATAATAATTCGCCATCTGAAAGATTCTGACATAAAATATTTATATTCGTTATTATAAGATCTGAAACTGAATAGTATTATTTATTGTATGATATCTATTCTAATAATATTAATAATATAATGGAATCATAGTTTTTAGACGTGTACAAAAACTAGGCTTTAGGATAAACGCCTGTAATAATGTTTTTGATACACCCTAAAAACATGATCGGCGCCATGAAATAAAAATGAAATATTAAAGGTGGGAGGACGAACAAAGTCTGGTGTCCAGTTTTAAAGATTCCTCGTTTTATTTTTATTTTTTTCATCAGATCCTCTCATGAAATGAATACTTTTACGATCTAATTTCCTACTATTATCATTTAGGCAGTGAGGTGGGTACTGAAGACCCGAACCTAATCCTCCCTGTAGCGCCTCTCCTGTTTCCTATCCTATGGCAGTCATTATTTTAGACAAGTGATAGAGCTCAGCTCAGTAGCATTGTCATAAATTGAAGCCAAGAAGAAAATTTTATTCTTCTATTCAATTCTCAGTTCCAGTAAAAAAGTGAGGGAGCTGACCCCACCCCCGCCAGTCATCCCTATAGCGCCGATAACATAATTAAATACGTTTTGAACTGATTTTAGTTCAAAGCCTTTTGTCGGCACGAACATATCACGTAAATATATCACTACCATTACCCAATCAATTAGTTCTGAGACAAAAATGCTTGTTAAACTACAGTGTAACCCGGATATAAGAGAGTTGTCGGGACTGGAGATGAAGTCTCTTATATCCGGGTTTCTCTTATATCCGGGTTTGGTCTATTTTGTTTAGGTAAGTATGGGCTCTAATTTGGGACCAGAGAAAATCTCTCTTATATCCGGGTTTCTCTTATATCCGGGTCTCTTATATCCGGGTCTCTTATATCCGGGTTACACTGTATTATACTTGTAAAATCTGAGATACTTACAGGTTATGAATAAACAAATACATTAACAATGGCTTCACTTAGACATTTGAAGCCATTAAAATCACAATCGGTTTATTCGGCATCGTTTACCTTTAGTTTTTTCGACGTAGACTATGTGCCCATTCATTGAATGTCCACTTTTTATTCAGTGTGTTCTTCTTCGGTGCTATTCATAATGTTCAAGTGCCAATGTGGCACTCGCCGTCCATTCGCGCTTCCTTGAACGTAAGCTCTTAAAACCCCGGCCGACTTTTCCTCCGAGTGGCCAAGTACCGTGGAGTCCGCGTTATTCATTCATTTTCCTCGTAAATCGACATCGACAGGTTATTTTTCCGCGGTCTGAGTGAAAAAAATTCGTTTTAAGTACTCATAGAATTCAACCAGACGCTAAACGTAACTTTATAAGGCGGTTGCATTAGTTGTCAGAGTTAACAGTAAAACTACACGTCGGCAGATGCGGATATATATATATATATATATATATATATATATATATATATATATATATATATATATATATATATATATATATATATATATATATATATATATATATATATATATGTATATATATATATATATATATATATGTATATATATATATATATATATATATATATATATATGTATATATATATATATATGTATATATATATATATATATATATATATATATATATATATGTATATATATATATATATATATATATATATATATATATATATATATATATATATATATATATATATATATATATATATATATATATATATATATATATATATATATATATATATATATATATATATATATATATATATATATATATATATATATATATATATATATATATATATATATATATATATGTATATATATATATATATATATATATATATATGTATATATATATATATTACTTTTATTATTCTAAACATTATTTTTAGTGCGTAAACTTTTTGGACTTGACAACTCTATTTTTATTTCTTCTTATTCTTAAACAATGAAATTAACGTCGATCGGTCCAGACGGAATAGTCGACCAAAAAAAAAAGAAAAAAAGTAATGAGTGGGATCGAACCTGTATTACCTTTTTTGTCCGAAGGAAACTATTCCTATAGAAGGAGCGTACCCTTATCGATTAAGCTACGGGAGACCGTGACGGTTAGGAACATTTCAATTACCTATTTAATGAATGCACACCTCACGTCTGTTTCGGACTTTTCGAATCTATATCTGAAAGTCTTCTTTTCATTCCCGAAACGTAAACGCAGTAATTTTTGAATGGATTCTTAAAATCCGACATCATTTCTTATTACTTGTAGTAATACGAACTAATGTCTGATGAAAAAAAAAATCCACTCTTCAATATCACGGACTGACGAAGGTTCAAGGAGCAATCGAAAATCTGGTGCTTTCCCCAAATTATATTTGTGCTCTCACATATCAATTAAATAAATATTAACTAAATAAAAAAATGTGCCACAGAAATATTTTTGCCATCTACTTTATATATATATATATATATATATATATATAGTACTGGTAATCGATCGGTTGGTATATAATCCGGTGGATCCAAGTAAAATTAATTATTAAAACTGATCCACAGATAGCTGGATGTTTTTATTTTAACAGAGTATATGTATTTTTCACAGCAAAAAAAAAAAAAAAAAAATACCTCAGCACTATGGACTATTTCAAACCGTTCTTCAAACAGCTATCGTCAGCCTCTAAGTGCTTCTCTCGGATCGTCGTTCTAAATCTATTTTCAAAGTCAGTCTTTCTCTAGTCGTCGCCTTGTTAATGAGAGTGGATTTGTGTTAGCGATTGGTGCGGGCGTAAGGTATCTTATCCCGGGGGAAGTGAATCCCGGAAAAACACAACCCAGGGCCGTTAGAATAAACACCACATAGTTGAAAGTGATATTAAGCTACAAACGAAAATCCTGACCATAAATAAACTCCAAACCCAGACCGCTTCCCTCGGGATAAGATACCTTACACCCACCACCAATCACTAACACAAACCTACTCTCATTAACAAGGCGACGACTAGAGAAAGACTGACTTTGAAAATAGATTTAGAACGACGATCCGAGAGAAGCACTTAGAGGCTGACGATAGCCGTTTGAAGACCGGTTTGAAATCTATGTTGAAGGAAATTTTTTTTGCTGTAATATATATATATATATATATATATATATATATATATATATATATATATATATATATATATATTAGTGACTATATATAATATCAGATGTCAGATGTCGATAGTACGACTCGGTCTTTTATACAACCATGCAATCTTCAGGTACGGAATAACGACTGACCATTAGAACGTTATGAAATTTGCGTCCTCATGGAGATGATTTAAAATAGTGTGCTAAAACTTGTTTATTTTATTATTGTTGCCTGTAATATTATAATTAATTATTTATAATTTATAAAATTCCAATTCTTAATATCGAAAGACGACGAATTAAAAAATAAAATATATTTTAAATAAAAAAATGAAATTATGTAAATACGTTATGTAGCAAGCAACTCTTTTTTACTTAAAATACCGTATAACATTTAAAGTAATATCTTATGGAACAAATTTAGTACTCACGATGCTAATAATAGGTTAAGACTATATATCTAATGTGTTTGGAACCGAGTCTTATACTTACAAATGTGAAATTACATATACACACGTTATAAATTAATGGAGTGCGATAATATAGGAATATATATATATATATATATATATATATATATATATATATATTTATAAAGGGTGTCCCAAAAATCTATACAGACTTTAACAGCTGATAGCTTAATTGGTGTTTTTTCTTTCCAGGTTAAACCCATTAGAATTAATGATGGCAATCAAAGTAAGCCTTGGACAAAGGAAATTTATTCTAAAATAACTGGAAATGTGAAAACGCAGTTGAAGTGTAAAGAAAGTTTAGGAGGGATTTTCAAACAGATCTGCCAACGCTACTTACCATCACTCGAATTATAGATAAGTTTGAAGCCGATGGAACTGTCCACGAGAAAGGTTCCTGAAGACCATGGACATCGACAAACACCACAAAGCAAGAAAGAGGACTGGAAACGTATCACCAATGTCCAAGAAAATCTGTGCGAAAGTGAATTGTGAGGTAGGCATTTCAAAATCGTCTGTCCAAAGCATTTTGAAGCGCTGTCAGTGGAAACATTTACATTCCAAGATTAGTCCATGCTATTGATGACGATGGTCGAGACTAAAGAGTGGAGTTAGATCTTACCATGATGAGATCTTGTCAAACAGAAGGATTGGAGGAAAGGGGTTTCGTAGAATACCCTCCACGTTCACCAGACCTCACACCTCATTTTGATGGGGATGCTTATAAGACAATATCTACGCTATGAAACCTGCAACAGTCGCTGAATTAAGATGAGCCATTAAATGAGAATGCGGAAAAATACCAAACAAAATGTTTGGTGATGTTTGCGATTCCATTGCTTCGCCTTTTGTCAGCAGTGCCTGGATCAGTTTGAAAACAGACATTAACAAAACAATAAAATCATGTCTCTAGGTTCTATTGAATATTGAAAATGAAATGTAAACACTGACTTTATAATTATTTAAAGTTTTTATACATTGTTTTGGGGCACCCTTTACACACACACACACACACACACACATATATATATATAATCATTTCACTCCAAGCAAATCAATAAAGCCGCTAGGACGCAAGAGGTTACTAAGTGTTCGAGAATATTAGAAAATCTACTATTAAGGAGATGGGACAATCAAAGAATAAGAATTAAAGAAACAGAAGATGGACATTGTATTTAAATTGTTGAAGATCAAAATTGACTGGGAAGCAAGAAGTCGAAAGAGAGTTCCACACGCGAGAAGTGCGATAGAAAAAACTGTTAGTATAAAACTTAGGGTTACATCAAGCCACTTTAACTGTAAATTGATGATACCTTTCGGCCAATCTTGTACTGCGCTTAAATTTTATAAAGTCTACGTACGATGGTAGAGTTTAGACCCACTCCCGCCTTACCATGCGCGGATAAATGAAACTCGAGTTGGTGATCCGTGGATGGTTAGGATCTCTCGGTTGGTGATCCGTGGATGGTGAGATCCTATTGTGTAACATCGTGAAATTTCTTCTCAGCAGGATTCATGAATTCTCTTGTTCATGAACGCACACGCATAATAAATAACTAGACAAATATGAACAGACTGAAATAAATACGATAGACAGAGAGATATGAACAGACAGTAGTATGTATATCAATATATATATATATATATATATATATATATATATATATATATATACTCATTATCACTCTCATTCTTCCTCTCTCCCCTCTCTCTATATATATAGAGAGAGGGGGAGAGGAAGAATGAGAGAGTGATAATGAGTTGGAGAGATATATGGATGTGAACAAACAGCAGATAGATAGATAGATAGATAGATAGATAGATAGATAGATAGATAGATAGATAGATAGATATGAACAAACAGCAAATACATATATACAGGCAAGCCTACATGATGTCAATCGACTCGTTAGACAAGTATAACTATTGCTGACATGCTGATACGGTTTGGGATTCAAATTTGTCCTTTTCCTAAACTGATTGCTAACCAAGGCTAGAAGGCCCAGTCTGTCTTGTTATTTAATCCATATATGGAGGGAGGGAGGGAGGGAGAAAAGATGAATCCGTACCTTTCTCAAGGTTTTTTGCATGTAAGTGAATTCAAGGAACTCCGCTGGAATTCGAACTCAGCTGTACGATTTCTCATTCCGAACTGCAATTCATTACACCACTCGCACATCCAAAATAGATATTAAGATATCAGCAATCTTGTACGGCTTGCAAAACACCGCAACGATTTAGCACCAACAACGCTAAGAATCCCAAAGACAAGCACATACAGACATACAAACACACATCATGGCTGTCTACTCGCTAGGCGTGTATGACGATCGTTGAGAGGTTGACAAATAACTGAATGTCCCTACGAATGTTAAATCGACAATGACTCCTGAAACCAGCGAATGGCCTACAAATTTTGCCACAAAAACTACAAAGTAAATCCGTGTTTTCAGCCTATCGAGTGAGAGACAATCATGGATTTTCAAATGTCACGTAAGTCCGGAGCGGCTCTTGCAGATTTCGCTGCGGGTAAGCGAATTTCTTTTCTTTTTATGTGCTATGTCCTTTCAGGACGTAGGAGATCATATGGCGCTCCACCTCCCTCTATCCCATACACCTCTTAACAAGTTCTTTCCCCCTGCTACCTCCCCCAGACCACGTTCTGTCGTCCACTTGCTTAAGCCCGCTAGGTATGTCATGCGTTCTTTTCCTTTGTCTCTCTTTCCCTCTATTCGATCTATGAGTGAGTATCAGATTCTCCAGGCCCTTCATCCTCATTATGTGTCCCAGAAATTTCAGTTGGCTCATCTTTATGTTAAGTATAAGCCTCCTCCTTGTTTGCATCTTCTCTAAGACCTCATTCTTGCTCACACGCTCGATCCATGATATCCTTAGCACCCTTTAATTGAATATAATCTGTTGATGGGTTGTCTATGTGACTCCAGAGGTGGCTTTGGCGTCTTGACTTTGGCAAGAATATTCCACTACACTCACGACAAACAAAGTGGGGATCACTGGGTCTACATCCTGTTTCTTATGGGAAGCTCTTTTGCCCAGCTTGTTAACTCTGCATGGAATGAGCAACACCCTTCAGTCCTTTTCTCTACTTGCTTTTGTCGTTAGTCTTTACTTTCTGTGAAGATCAAATTCTGATAGCGAGTTTTTGACACAGTCCTTGAAACTCTTCTTAAGTTTTTGCTAAGGTCTTTTTTTTCCTTCGAGCAGCTTTCGGTAAAGCGTTTGCTTGGGGACATGACTATCAACCAGCCATATCAGATGTCTTGCCCAGCGAAGGCGGTGCTTGTGTATATGAGCTTCTATGCTGAGTGTATCAGCTTTGTTCCAGTACCTCTGTGAACATGTGAAATCCAGTGAATGCCCAAGATTGATCTCAGGCAGCGCAGATGATTTACAGGAAACATTTAAATCTATAGCGGTTTAAATATTTCCTGTAAACCATCCAGGTCTCGCAAGATGGCTCGTAAGAACACATTCATTATAGACACCTGTCTTCATTTGAATTTTCAGGCTTTCCTGAAACCACGAAGATTCTTGAAGAACAGAAAAGGCGTCAGTGGCTTTCTTAAGTGATGTCCTAGTTGTGTGAACAACAGTGGCTCATAAATCCAGCCATCGATCTGCATTTCTTGTTACATAGATGGCATGTCAATTCATCTCCGGGTGGTGGAAGTTAACTTTGAATATCACTTCCAATGTGTCTTTTTATATGCCTTGACAAGCACAACCTGGACTTGCGCACTCTAGTGCAGGTCAGGAATTCAAAGCATATCAATCTGAAATCGTCATATGCAATAGACTGTTGGTGTTGGTGTGATTTCTGGTGATTGATCAGAGTAGCCCTGGACAGACATATCCGATTGCACTGGGCATATAGCCAGGTTGGCTCCTCATGACAATTCAGGGATCTCTTCCGAACCCTTCTCTTCACTTATGCATGCTTTTGTGATGCCTCATGTAAGTATATCTCTATATATAGTGGCAAAGCAAGTATGACTATCACTGACATGTCCAGTACATCAGATACCCCTACACACAACACTGCATTCATTTTTTGTGTGAATGACATTGGCTCATAAAGCCAGCCATTGATCTGCATTTCTTGTTACATATATGGCATGTCAAATCATCTCCAGGTGGTGGAATTGCCTTTGAACATTATCACTTCCAATGTGTTTTTTTTATATGCCTTGTCAAGCCCAATATGGACTTGCACACTCTAGTGCACACCAGGCATTCAAAGCATACCAAATGAAATCGTCATATGCAACTGCTGGTGTTGGTGTGATTTCTGGTGACTAAGCAGACTTGCCTTGGACAGACATATCATACATACCTACCTACATACATACATGTATACATGCACACATACATACATATATACATACATGCATGCATTTTGAAAAAATAACAAGAGCTAATTGTTTTTCTTGATATTTTATTTTGACAAAAATGACATTGATAAATAAATATATATATATATGTTTTATATATGCATCTGATAATTTTGCGACAACTTTACGTTTTCAAATTTGTCTTATACTAGTAAAATATATATATTTTTTTTTAATCTTAATAATGCTTTTTCAAAGTCCCAAAAAACAAAATTTTTGAAACGCTGGAAGTCTTCAAATAATAATCAGTTTTATAGTTCAGAATATTTTATAAGTTTCCGTCCAGTCTGTAAAACTGGGATGCCATTTTAAAACTGGGATGCCATTTTAAAACGAGTAATGGAAGGAGAAACTTTTCAGGCCAACTTTACCTTCTTGCTTAGCGTTTTCTTCAAAGTGTATAAAAGCCAGATATTTACAACCTTTCAATTCGATAGTATCGAATTTTTTGAAACGTTTAATCTTCATGCCCGCAAAAAAAACGGTATATCAAAAGGATGGTTATTCCCTTGACACCGCTATTACTGTATACACTTTTGACTCCCTCGACAATGTCTACTTACAAGATTATAACAATATGTTAACCAAGTACAATAATATATTTATTATTTGCCTTTTATAAAGATTTACTATTTGCCATTTTATAAAGAAATAAATTTGAAAAAGAATTAATTTTATTCTAATATTTATAAAAATTACAAAAATTATCAAAATATGTAAATCAACTAAAATGTAATATTTATTGTCTATCATTTTATAAATAAGTATAAAAGCATTATTTTTCATAATCTTATGAAAAATATCAATGAACTATAAAAGGAAATTTGAATAAACATATGATATTATCTATTAAGCTTTTTAAAAACAATAAAACTTGCCGATGGAGTCAAGAACGTACACAGTAAAAGCAGTGGTAAGGAAATAACCGTACTTTTGATACACTGTTATATTATTACTATTATTATTTTTTAAGCACGGAGATTATAAATTGTCCAATGTTTTTGTAACATTTGTTGCTATCCCATTCATTTGTAAAGGCTGGAGAGAGATAACTTCTTTTTTTAAGACATTTTCAAAATATGGACTATTCGATGTGACTCCATCCTTCTCAATTTTATATACAGTGGAATATGATATGAGATAACGATATATATTTTTATATATCAAGAACAGTATTGATGGAATAGTAAGACAGAATGGAAAAAGTTTATATGTGACGCGTTTAATCTGTTAGGACTTCATCGGACTGGACGAGAAGACATTGGTCGTCTCAAAATTATTTTAAATAATTTTTTGAAAATAATTCTTCAAATAATTTTTTTACAATCTAGCCGAATTCATATATATATATATTGGCCTGACTGTAAAAACTTCTTTCAAAACATTTTTCAAACTACCAGCGTCTTTTGTTCATACGCATGTGTAGCCAGCAACAACGTCAACAAAACCAATCCGATAAAGTCCTAACGGATGAAATGCATCACAAATAAACTTTTTCCACTTTGTCTTACAATTTCCTCAATACAGTGGAATATATTTTAAAGTTGTCGCAAAATATACCAGATAAATTTTGAGCTTTTCGCTAAAGGACATTTTGGAAGAAGTATTTACGGCGGTATGCCAACATTAGTTCTTGGGGAAAGGAAAAATAATTCGCATCAGTATCTAAGAGCTAATTTCCTTTACCACAAGTTGTATATTGTTTGAAAAATCACATCACTGCGGCATAGTTTCAAGGCTTTAAATGTTGAAGCTTTTTTGAGCAAGCACTGGCTTAGAACTCTTCTGATATTTTTAAAAAGCTGCGGACGAACCACTAATTTTATTTATAGGCTTTTTTTTTTAATTATTCATGAGGCGCTGCTTTCGTTGGCGCATGGAATACATTATAGAACATATCAATTGTTTTAGGAGTTCCCGATTTTTGTGGAATTTCTTTTGGAAATTCGACTCGTGGCAAATATTCTGTATCTTCGAGGGTAACTGATAGCCAGAATATGTAAGCGAGGACATTTTCAAGAAGCGGTATTAAAAAAAAAGTCAAAAACAAATAAAGATGTTGAATCCATTCTTCATGTTTCGTATTTCTTTCCTTTCCTTTTATTTTAAATTCGCGATTGAGGCCGAAATATGAACATATTACGAATTATTATCCTTGTGAATAAGCCATATCATCCAGTTTTTCTTTTTTCTCTGTAAGTGGTCATCAAAATCTGATACGAAGTTGTTGAATGATATTTTATACGCGTGTTTGCACGCGGTAAAGAGTACGTGGTTATATTTCAGTTCCAATGTAAATGTTTCAATGATGGGTATGTTGAAATATATGTGCAGATACAGTTATTTTACATATGGTGAAGCAAGTGTTATATACTTTGAGGGCTT